>CAJVPK010000096.1:0-67209 GCA_910592015.1 Diversispora eburnea | reverse complement strand
GATAATTTTTTTTTAAAAAAAAAATTCGTGGCTTTTAAATAAAGCCACGAATTTTAAAATAAAAAAAATTATGTGGGGCTTTTATTTAAGGCCCCAAAATTTTTAAGGCTCGCGAGCCTACTTTGAGGCTCGAGCCAGGCCTTAGTTGGGCTTGGCTCGCGAGCCTTAAGGCCTATGAGGAGCTTTACCTTTAGCTAATAGTTAATTGTATCTTTTGAAGGTTAGATCATGGTCAACAGTACAAGCTAATTTGATTATATAAAGATCTAAAAGATTAGTTTTCAATTAATATAAAATAGACATTAAATAATTGTTAAAACAATACTCTCAAATAATTGTCTGTGATATTATTGAATTAAGTTAAACAAGTGAAATTTAATATTATATTAATATTGAAATAGTTCAATCTATTTGATAATACTTCTATAATTTATTATCTTATCATAGTTAATTTTTAAAAGAAGAAATCAACTACATGAAAAGTCAAGGACTAATAATTCCTTCAAAAAGTTTTTGGACATCTCTTACTTTAGTAGTAGAAAAAAAAAATGAAAAATTACATCTAGTAATAGACTACTGTAAATTAAATAAAATTACAAAATCTGATATTTACCTTTATCAAAAATTTCTGATTTGTTAAATGCTCTGGTCAACTGCACTTATTTCACAACCCTTGATTTAATCTCGTAATTTTAATAAGTAATAATAGATCCTAAAAATCAAGAAAAAATTATCTTTTATACTAAATTTGAAACTTATGAGTTTACAATAATACCTTTTGAATTAATAAATACCCTTGTAATATTTCAGTGATTAATGAAATTAATGAATAATGTATTTTATAAAGTTCTTTTCAAGTTTGCCCTTGTCTATATAGATGATATAATTATATTTCACAAACTAGTGAAGATTACAAAATTCATTTAGAAAGAATTTTTAAATTATTATCAAATACTAGATTAAAACTCAATCTTAACAAATGTGATTTTTATTAAAAACATATATTATTTCTTAAATACATGATATCAAAAAATGGAATTCAACTCAACTCTACTTTCATGTAGAAAATTAAAAATTGTTCTAGACCCATTATAAAAAACTAAAGTTAGATTATTTTTAGAACTAGTTTCTTATATAGATGATTTATTAAAACTTTTCAGTAATTATATAACTTTTATATAATTTGACAAAATAAGATGAAATCTTCAGCTGAACTGAGGACTGTAAAAATACTTATGAATATTTAAAGAATTGTTTAATAACTCAATTTATAATAATTTACCTTAATTTTAATAAATACTTCAATTTTCAATAGTTAATTTCTTAATAACTTTAATTCAATTGTTATCAAATTCAATATGCATATTTTTTTTTAGGAAAAACAATTAACTTTATAATTATTCATACTTGTGCACAAAATTATTTTAAAGCTCCGAAATTACAATTTTGAAAAAAAAATCAAAATAATTTTTTATAGAAGATAAAATTATTTTACTTAAAATTCAAAAATTTTTAACTACTCAGATAAATTCTTTGATTAAAGATACACTTAACTAGATATTTTTTTATTTCTATATATAGAATAAATCTCAAAAAGACAAAATATTTCAAAAATCAAAAATCAATTTTAGGAACATGTATAAATTATTCTGTATAAAATTTTATTCACAATTGAAATTTTATTAAATGATAATTCTCAATATTAATTATTCATTTATGCAAAATCAGAATTATAAATTTAATATCAAAAATATATTCAATTTCAAAGATTAAAAAATATATAGTAACTATTGTTTTTAAATCTATTGTTCAGGAGTATACATGTCACTTAAATACCAAATTATTTTGACATTTCAGCTGTCAAAATTCAGTCTTTATAGTATTTGGAATTTGACATAATTTGGAATTTGAAATTTTAGCAATTAGTAATTTGGAATTTGAAATTTGGAATTTAGCATTTTGAATTTGGGTAACACCTATATTCAGGAGCTAAAATTTTTTAAAAACAAAAAATCAGATATTGCAGTACTTTTGTAAGTTATTATATACTTGTACTATTTTGAAATAGGTTTATGACCTAAGATTTATATATTATTTATATTTATTATTATGTAATATTATTTATAAAAACAAGTATATTAAAGAATAACCTTGCTCAAATATATTTAATCACAAATACAAATACATTAATTTCAAGTATACATGTTTTCAAAATTGATTTCTGATTTTGAAATCTTTTTAAAATTTTTAAGATATCTATTTTATAATGGAAATAAAAAAAATATTTAGTTTAATGTATTTTCAATTAGAGAATTTATTTGAATAGTTAAAAAATTTTAGATTTTAATTAAAATTAAATTATCTTCTATAAAAAATTATTTTGACATTCAGATTTCAAAATATTTTGACTTATTATGATAGCTTATTTTGTATGTAAATATAATTTTGAGTCAAGAGAAAATAATTGTTAAATTATTTTATTATATATATATTTTTTTTTTACAAATAAATAATGAATTATAAGATTTGTTACAATATAGTTAAAAAAAATACAAATCTTATCATTATATACTTGATATAATTTATAATAATTAAAATTTTTATTGTTAAAATATAAATATATAAATATATTTCTTGAATTCTAATTAATTAAATTGTATTATGTGATACTTATATAAACAAAAAATTGAAAAAATTTTTTCCATTAATAGATTTTTTCAAATAAATATATTCAAATACTATAATATTAAATTAAATTTTATTTAAGATTTTCTAAGTTCTTATTATAGAAGTTCAACACTATAACAAAACAATAAGTCTCAAAGAAATTTATAATGAAAAATAGTAAATTTTAAAGATTGACATAATGAAGAAGTATATACTAGTCTAGAAAAATTATACAAATTATATTTAGAAATAATTGATTAAAAAGAAAAAGTAGAAAAACAATCAAAGACAAAAGTAAATAAAATTTTTCAAAAATACATAATTTAAAATTAGAATAAAACAATATTATTTATATTAGTAAAATTAGCTTTGTTAAAATAATATCTACTTAATATTATTATTTATTAGCCAATATAAAATTAATTGATTTTTTTAACATAACTCAAAATTTAGAAAATAAAATACCATATTCTACCGTGAATAAGTATTACTTTTTATATATGTAGACACCAAGCCGTTTTGTATCCTGGTATTTATTTTTGGTAGAATTTTTATATTCTTAATTTTTGATTACATTCACATGATCCAAAGATCTATCAATAAAAATTATTCAGATTTTAAAATCATTTCTTTGCTTTTTATTATGCCAAAAAGACAACGTTACTCATATACTGTTCAAGAAAAATTAACAATAATTCAGTATGCAAAAAATAATAGTGTAAGAGCTGTAACGCGAAAACATAATATCGATCATAATCAAATTTCACATTGATGTCAAAAAGAAGAACTTGCATTGGCACGAGGAAAAAACAAATGTGTTGGAGCAGAAAAAAAACCTTTATATCCTGAAGCTGAAGAAAAATTAAAGAAATGGATTATTGAACTTTGACAAAATGTAATTGGAATAACATCAACAGTTATAAAAGAACAAATGAAAAAAATATTAAAAGAAGATTTTTCAGAAATTGATACAAAAGACTTTGAAGTATCTGACATGTGGTTTGGTTATTTTTTTTCTTAATATAATCTTGCTTTACACCAGAGAACTAAAATAAGCCAGAAACTACCTGATGATCTCAATTAAAAAATTATAGATTTCTATGAATTTATTATTTTATAAAGAAAAGAATACAATTATGAACTGAATCAAATAAGAAATATGGATGAAACACCAATATTTTTTGATATGGTAGGAAATACTACTATTGAAGTAAAAGGATCAAAAACAGTTGAAATTCGAAGTACAGAAAATAACAAAAATCGGTATTAAAATTTTTTTTTATTTTATAAAATTTTTATTTATTTTATGAAATTTATATTATTATTATTATTAATTTTATTTTTATAGTTTTACATGTGTTTTGACAGTTCTTGCTGATGGTACAAAACTTCCTCCAATGGTAATCTTTAAAGGAAAATGTCTCCCACCAAATTTACCATCTGAAATCATAGTAAAAATATATGAAAAAGCTTGGATGGATGAGAATATAATGAAAATATGGTTAGAAGAAATTTGGAAAAACTGATCTGGTGGATTATTAAAGAAAAAATCATTATTGGTTTTGGATTCTTTCAAAGCACATAAAACTCCACAAATAAAACTTGCATTTAAAGATGAAAATAGTAATTTAGCTGTAACTCCCGGTAGACTTACATCAATAGTACAACCATTAGATGTTTGTTTAAACAAACCTTTTAAAGATCGTCTTCGTGTAAAATGGTGTCAATGGATGGCAGTTGGAAATTTCGATTTAACCAAAGGTGGTAACATTAAAAAACCTGGTTATAATGTTATTTGTAATTGGATTTTAGAGGCATGGGATTCTATACCAAAAGAGATGGTTTTAAAAAATGTGGTTTTTCAAATTCTATGGATGGAATGGAAGATCATATGATATATGAATTTGATGGTGAGAATAATTATGAAGCAAATGAAGTACTTGTATTGCTATTTCTATTTGTTTATTAATTTCCTCTTCAGATAAATCTAGAAATAAACATTGGAAAAATACTTTATCTATAGCTTCGTTTTCATCATCTGCTTTCTGTAATATATTTAACAAATCAAGTTCTTTACCTTTTGCAAACCAGGTTGAAAAAGCATATTCAGCTCCATCTACTCTAAACATATCTTTGGACATTTGAATTCTTTTTGCCATACTTCATAATGTTCTTTATTAATAGGAAATCGAACTGGCCATGGTACTTCTTTATTCAAATCTAAAAATCTACTTTCACGGTAAGCTTGAGTTCGTGAACTTGGACCAGCTTCAGTATCTGTTACTTGAGTTATAGTATATTTATTATGAGATAATTGCAAAAGAGCTTGGCATGGTTTAGTTCGTGTTAAATCCATATGTTTTTCAAGATCTCTTGTTTTCCCAGTTCTGGGACTATATTCATCCTGGACATTTTCCTACCATAGTTTCTGGTGTTTTTTATTTTATACTTTATACCAGATTTTTATTTCAAATAAAAAATATCTATCCCAATTATTTACTATCATGTCAGAAAAATATATCTGTAATCATTTAAATAACTCTGGTGATATTTATGATCGTAGTTACCGACTTTCTGAAGGATGTTATGAACATTGGAGATCTAAAAAACGTATTCCCTGTAAAGTTTGTAGTAAGCCTACTGCTTCTGCACCTGGCCTTGTAAAAATCATGCTGGTAATTATTATACTTCACAATTTTATTTTCGATTACTTTCACAAAATAAATATAAACTTAGTATAAATCAAAGTACGAAGCAAATGCGTAAAAGTTTAATGTATTGCGGAGCGAAACTCTGCCTCTAAAAAAATTGTAAAAATTCCAAAGTATTATTATAGTTCTTATTATTAAAAGGAGAAAAAAAAATTAAGAAGACATTATTTTGCTGTATTATTATCTCATACGCGTTAAATGTAAACTCGAAGTATGAAGCAAATGAAAACTTGACGTAGTTAATACACTTAAAAAAATTAAAATATCTCATACGATCCTAAAAGTAAAAAATCATGGTGGTGGTATGTCAAATATACGAAGTCTGTTCGTACTCATGGTGATAAGGAAGGAATAGAAGGAAATATTAAACGTCCTTACTATATTAAATGACCTTACTATAAATCGAAATAAATTGTATCTGCATTTTATTACTATATTTTATTACTATGCAATAAAGATTAATGCGATGCATATTTATTTACTATTTTTTTTAGGCATTTAAGTGTCCTCACTTTGTGAATGATATCAATGAGGGATTTAAATTAATCCATGTCTATCTAAAATAATAACATATCTTCTAACACTTTTCCAAAGCTTTACTCGCTTAAAAGAAAACTCTCTAAAGAAGAGCGTGATAGAATTATTGATTCATTAGCAAAGTATTTCAATGGACAGGATCCAGTGTTCCATTTGAGGAAATAATCAAAATTCGTCCTGAAGACTTAGCTCCAAAACAGCTAAATTCTTCGTATAAGAAAATATTAACTGATGACTATCTCAAATGACACGTTAAATTAAGGAATTACTAATTTTAACAGATAAAGTTCGTTCTAGCTTATATAAAAAATATACAAAAGAGACCAGAAAAGATCCATGGGAAAAAGTACAACTTTATGACTCGACGAGTCGCCTGATATGTATATATGCATTTATTACAAATAATTTTTATTTAGCTAACATGCAAATAAAACATTAGATAAATTATGTGAACCGCGCATTATATCTTCTATGTAACCAAAATCATGTGATCATAATCATAAATTATTTTTCTTGATTATCTGTTATTTTTTTTTTGTTATATAGAAATGATACAGCTTAAAACTGTATTAAATGTTATTGATAATTCCGGTGCACTTCTCGCTGAGTGTATTCGTGTGGCTCATGGTGGAAGATATGGTGGTATAGGTAGGTAATAATAAATTTTGAATAATTTTTTTTATTTTTATTTACATTTAATTTTTTTTTTTTTTTTTTTTACATTAAATTTACTACATTATCATTTTATAAATTTTTATTTTTATAAATTTTTATAAATTTAATGTGGTTTTAATAGGTGACCCAATTACAGTAGTAGTTAAAAAAGCTCGTCCAATCACAAACATCCCAGGTCAAACATCAGGTTCTAGTGGTAATCCTGCAACAAAATTAGCAATTCGTAGAGGAGAAGTTAAAAAAGCATTGATTGTACGTACACGTAAAGAAACCAGACGTCCGGATGGTAGATATATTAGATTTGATGATAATGCATGCATACTTTTAAATAATAAATTGGAACCTTTGGGAACAAGAATACTTGGTGTGGTCGGTTCTGAATTAAGAGGGAAGAAATGGGGAAAAGTTGTAAGTTTAGCCCCTAGAGTTATTTGATTAATTTATATTATCCATATGTAAATCAATTTTTTAAAAAATAAAATAAATATACATTATCTTTTACTTTCTTTTTTATTTTATATATTTAAAATAATAATATTTTTATCATGTAATTAATTAATTTCTCTAAAATTTACAAATATTTATTTCTTTCAATTATCATATTTTTTCATATTCTTTTGTTTGATTATCTAATATATATACATTCAAATAATATTAATTTTTTATATTCTAAATACAATAATCTTCATTCTATATAAATAAAATATTTATCTAGTTAAACTATTTAAAATTCTTTATAAATTCAAATTTTATATTAATTTTAATTATATACATTCAAAAAATTTTTTTTTGATTATTTACTTTAAAAAAAGGGTATTTCTTTAAAAAAAAAAAAAAAATGAAAAATTCCTTAACAAAAAAAGTCTTAGAACCGTAAACAGTTTAAAAAATCTATTGATTTTTTACTTAAAGTTGTAAAATACCCAGTCAATCAATTCAATCAATTTATTCAAATTTGATTCTTTGTTCGGCGCACCCACTTCTAAATGCGAAATCCAATTTATCGGCAGTTAGAGGGATGAATGTCCCTGGTTCATTAAATGTTTTAGCATTTGAAATTATAATCTCCATGTCATGTTCTACACCCTAATATTTATAAAGAAAAGATAATTATAAAAGATTAAGAATTAATAAATCTAATGAAAATTAATAAAAATAAATATATATAAAGTTTATGAAATACATACTCTAGGATGACGATAGAATTTGTTAGTAAGTCGGGACTTAATCATCCCTAAACTAACTGGATATTGGATCCGGTTTAAATAATCTGGAACTTTATGGAATTCAACATCCTCCGCAAATACCTCATAATGTTCATTACTATGTAATTCATTAATTATTTCGAATAATTTTTGACGAGCTATAATTAAAGAAATAAAATTATTTAATATTTTGAAACCATGATAAAAATAAATTATGGTTATTAGTTAGTAAATAAAATGACAACTTACTTTCTTCAGGCATTGATGATGTAGGAAGGTCCTCCGCATTCTCTCTTTTCAACTCCCATGGATAAAATTCATCCTCTCCATCAGAATTCTCCCATTGTATATTAAATGATGGTATTGACCAAAGTGCTCCATCATTTCGTGATGCTATTTTCCCCGGATAAAATCCATTCATATAGTATGCTTGAATTTTATCTCCAACTTGTAAGTTTTGGTTTACTCCCGATGCAAACTTTTCATAAGGAACAATAAATTCCCTCAGGCCTTTTAAATCAACGTATGGAATCAGGAATTTTGATGGACGTCTTCGGAAATCTGGTGATGGCGGATATCTCGATCCTCTCCATTTTGGTTCAACAACTCTAGCCTGAATAATACAATACAATGGTATTTTTTCTTTACCATTTATTTCATCTAAAACCGCATCTGGGTAATCATTGACAATTGAAACTGAGATCTTTTTCTTTGCTTCGACCCTTTTTATTGCCTCATTGTATTCATTCTTACTAACTTTTGAGCGTTTGTTTTCATACCACCTAACTACATCAATTTGGAAAAATGCGACGTTTGAAAGATCAAATTTTTTACAATATGGAAAGTCTCCCAAATGTCCCACAACATCCGATAGCAATTCAGTATTTTCATAATTATTTGATATATAGGTATTAAAGGCTTTATGTCCTCTCTTGAAGTAAACAAAGAAATCCCCGGGCTGAGGAATATAGGTAAAATTTGGATTCACACTTTTTATCCATTCAGGGCGTGTGTCTGCTTCTCTTATTTCTTCACTATTATAATCTCGGTTATCTAAATCAATTTCTATATTATCCTCATGAATTTCGATATTCTTATTTATCTTATTTCTGCGAGCTCTTCTTCCACGTGTATCACGTGTATTGGCACCCAATGAAGTAGATTGCGTATTATTGCTACCAGATATCTCGTATGTAGAAATATGTGAATTTCTATTTTCTTCTGAATTGTTATCAAGTGGTGTTATTATTCCAGAAAACATATCCTCTTCGTTGTAGTTAGGTCGTTTTCTTTTTGCTTTTCGGTCAGGTCGGCCTTTAATACTACCTGTATCGCTTGTCGCATTCTGATCATCATTTTCAACATAATCATCTTCATCATCGGATCTCATTCGTTTTAGTCCACGATTACCACTATAATGACTAGAAACATCGGATTTATGGGAATTATTTAGTTCCTCGAACGGCGCAGATTCTTCATCATCATGAATAGATGGTTCTGGGGTAGATTCTTCGGGAATTTTTCTTTTATTTCGAACTTTCACTCGGAGGGTCGGTGCATATTCGCTACTACTATCATCAACAATCACTGCGTTTTTATTCTCAAGATCCTCTATTATAGAATCTACTTCGGAATTTGATTCAACCTCACTACGACCACTACTATCTTCATCTGATGATGAAAAAGCAGGATCATAATTTTGATCCCTCTCTTCATCATCTGGTATTATAGGTATTTCGGTGGTTAAGGGATCAATTTCGTCTTCATCCTCCTCTTCGGATAATACGAGCTTGCGTTGAAGCTTGCGTATTTCTTTAAGGTCCTCCACGCGGTTTCGAATAATTTTTCCCTCTTTTAGCTTAGTCGCTTCTTCAATCATTACATTTAATCGTCTTCGATCCATTGATCGAATTTTTTCTGAGGGCAAAGGATTTGAAATTTTTTCAACAAAATTTTCGTCAAGTTGATAACTGTATGTACTGCCTGCCCAACTTATTACTTCTCTTTGATTGGAGGAACAGTTTCCAAGAACCCACGCATCGTTATATATCATTACTCCTGGATTACTGTCGGAAGTTATAATACCTACTTCGGCATTTTGGTCCTCTGTCGCAAACTTCTGGCCATATTTCTCACGTATTTTCTGACGACTATACGTCTCCGTTTGAACACCAATCAAATGACATTTTCCACCATTATCAGTTACAGCGAACATTGAACCTATTAAAAAACCAATTTAAAATAGAAAATCATATATACATTTGTGAAAACAGTTTTAATTAAAAAAAATAAAATAAAAACAAACGTACCATTATTACGCCATTTTCCGTCATAATACTCAAATACCATATTTCCACCATCATTATTGTAAAGAGCATTATCACTCTCTATATTTAAGTCGGTATGATTCCACGCTATTTTGATAAAATCGATAAATTACGTTAGTAAAAAAAAAAAGATTTAAATAATGAATTCAATAAAAAATTAAATAAGTATTTACACTTTAACTCTATTTTATTGCCGACATCCCACAATACGATGCGATCGTCATATCCAGCAGACATAAAAAGCCTTGAATCACAAGGATGGGCCTCCAAGACATAAAATTTGCCATTGTGAGCTTTATAATGTCGAACTATCTCTCCAGAGGCACTTTCAAATACATAAATTTCTCCATTGGCATGACCAGAAATAACATAATTGTCATCGCAACTCCACTTGATGGTTGTGAGAGCTTCACCGTTTATAAGCACCTTTGATATCCAAGTCTTTTCATTAATTTCATATTCCCATAATATCACTTTACCATCATCTGACCCTGAGATAAGTCGATCACCATTGTGTGCGAATTCGAGAGAATGAACTTTGTTATTATGACCTGCCAAATCTGCTATATGAATAGGAAGAAAGAATCGTTGTTTTGCTATGTCTAGGATAGTTGACTTTAATCCATTTACTTCCTTTCTGTTAGAGGTTCTTTTTTCCCCTTTATCAATTATAATTTCTGTCGGTGAACATGAATCATAGTCCGTCTCTCCTTCTTCTGTAAGTTTTAAAATTTCATTTTCCAAAGCGATTTGGCCAGTGTCTGGTGTAGTTCGGTTTTTATTATTCGAACTGTAATTATGGTTTAAATTGTTATTATGAGTGACACTTCCATCTTCTAAATCGGAGGGATAATTTTCACAACTAGGTGCAAGACCGAAATTGATCTCTGTCTGTTTGGTGACATCAATGTTCTCCCCAAATTCATAAAAACCTCTAATTTCTTGAGGATCTCCTAGATCAGAGCTTTCTTGATCAACATTCATATAATAATTGTCTAATGGCTTCGTAATGTCTTGATCAATGTTCATGTCAACTTGTTTGTCATTACATTCACCATTACCGATCCAGTCCCTAGAATCAAATGAAGCTTGGTTATTATCTTCACCATCACCAAGCCAATCCCTAGGATCGAATGGATTTGGAATATCTTCATCATCACCCAGTTCAATTAGATAATCAGATTTCCTATCTGGATTATCTAGATCAATACCTTCATTATTATCATTATCATCATAGTCAGAAACTCTACCCAAGTTATCTGAACCAAAAATATCATTGTCTTCGTAATTATCTTCATCATTATCATCACGACGGGGAATATTCGGATTAGGGCAATCGGCATCAACATCCATGTAGTCATCATCGTCCATTTTGGTCAAAGCCGTTTCTCTTTTCGTGGCATCATGATTTTTATCAAACTCGAAGTCGCTGTCATAGTTTTCACCCTCTTTGCGTTGGCTCCGGAATAAACGACATAATCGAGATTTCATCGATCGTGAGAGATGAACTTTTTCTTGTTGTACTGGGGCGTTTAAAGTCTCCAAACCATTATCACTAGATATACTAGATAAGTCTGCGTTACTTTTATTCCTCTTGGATTTTATGTTTTTACGCTTCGGTTTTGATTTTGGGATAGGATCTTTATACGCTTTGAGATATTCTGTCAAATCGAATTTATAAAGTTCATCTCTGATCTGCTGCTGTAATACCTTATCCTCAGTATATGACGCAAGATAATCTTCATCAGTTGATCCTCCGAAGTGGGTTTCGTCTCCCATTGTTGTAAAAATACGAATCACTCCATCATTTCCCCCAATAGCGAACTTTGTACCAGTGTAGTTAAAAGACGAACTTATGAGTTTCGTCCTTCTTTTGGCGATTAATTGTTTATCTTTAATTGTTATCGCGTTGTGAAATTTAATTGGGTCTCTTTCATGTTTAGCGACATATAAATTCGCTGATTTACAGGTTGCAATTATGTACTTGTTTTCGGCTATTGGGGTCGGCGAAAATAATATTGATGTGGGAACGGAATCCTTTAAAAAAAAAAGAAATGTTAATATTATTTATAAAAATATTAATTTTCCAAATATTAATAAGATATTATAACAGTTACTTACAACTTGAAAGTGCGTTACTTTCGTATAATTTTGTATATTGAATATGCAAACATTGTAATCCCCACATGCAACAGCCAGCAGATCGTTTTCTTTATTTATTATCATGTCAACGATTCCTCCGTAGAGGGCACGTAACGTATGTATAAGTATACCGTTTTCCGTTGACCATACCTTTATCTTATTATCTTCATTTGCAGTAAAAATCCGTTCTCCTGAATGGTCAAAGAGAACGCTGTACGTCGAGCTTGTATGACAACCTTCAAGTGTTATTAATTTCCTAAAGTTTTTATAAACGATGTCGAGTGATCTCTTTTTGTGACCACATATCTCTTGTACTATCGTTGTGAGAACTTTAAATATGAAATCATAAATTCGTTAATTTGAGTTTAACAATAAAAATTTCTATATGAATAAATGTAATAATTATTCCTCACCTGGCTTGTCATGACTGGTCACATTCCTTCTTGGTGCAAGTGAACAGTCGTCGTATATTGAGTTGCTGTTTCTAACACCAGGCGGTATCAGATCGGCCATATAGGACCGTGAACATTCTGTAAGTGTCATCTGGAATAATAAAATTTAGTAATATGCCAATCAAAACATTTAGATCTGATAAAAAAATCAATCTTTATAATCACCATTTCGTCTCCTGATTGTAAAACCCATCCACCGTCGTAATTATATCGTTTTGGTAATAATTCAGGATGTTCATTAACATCCTTTATTAGTGATTTATATGACCTTTCTGTTTGAGGGTTACTCTTCAATATATGTAACGTTTTGAATAGAAGGTCTAACGATTGCATAACATCAAAACGTTAATATTAACCCAATCCACAATACGTAACAATAAAGTTTTCAATTAAAATATAATTATTTAGACATCTTGTTCAATATATTATTATAGGTTACACGCTCTAAATAAATCAACCTTATGTTTTATTTTTTTTTTACCTTGTTCGTAGTTTATTTCATATGTTTCATTTTGAACGACCGGCTTTTCTTCTTCAATCACCTCGGCAAGCTCTTCTACCTCCTTTACTGTAAAATCCATTTTAAGGGGGTCCACTTGTTCGATTCTTTTGACCTTCGTTCTTTTTGTATTTTTATTAACATTATCTGAGTCTGTGCTGGACCTCAGTGATGAGTATTCTTCCGAGGGAGATTCGCTTTCTGGTTCGTAAAGATCGCCGTTACTTGTAATCGAAGATTCTTTTGTTGAAGGCTCAAATTGCGAACTCATAGTCAAAAGTTATTAATTTTTATGCTAAGTTTAATAAAGTTTAGTGAAATGTAGAAATAAAAAAAAATTTTTAGTTGAGATAATATAAACACACACACACATGACATGACATAATGATTTGTCTAGATTATCACATGTTCTAATAAAGCATCTATTGGACGTTCAATTAAATAAGGTTAGGATCACGTTTTTATTGACGGTTGATCAAACGAATATCTATAAAGGTAATTAAGAGAAATATAAAGATGAATTTTAAAAATTAAAAATGAAAATAAAAACAGTAAATTAAAATATAAAAATGGGTAATTAAAACTTATATTATTAACCTTATAAAAAATTTGTTTTAATTATGGAGTTATATTCAAAATCATATAAATATTCTTGAAAACTTCGTAATGCGCATTTTTTTTTTAGGAAAATTAAAACTGACACAATATACTGTCTAACTTACAAGAGACATGACTGCGACCTATCACCTGATAACGACAATTACCATCATGACCTATCCAAGAAAACAATTTAAATATCTAAAATAAGAAAATAAGATAAACTAGATTTTAAAACCATATGTATGTATATTCTACCTAATTACTGTAAATATGTGTATATATGAAACTATATTAAACCCAAAAAAAGCAATTACTTTAAATAATTTAAAATGAAATATTGTAAGAGAAAATAATATAAAATTTTGAATCAAGGCATATTTTTAAATTTTTCCCATACATTAGATGAAAAAGTTCATGTGTTGTATTGTATTAATTTTTATATTTTATACTTATATGACTGTATGAATTTATTATTTCAAAAAATTTTTTTTTCTAAATTATTTCCTTCCATAATAAAAGTAATAGAATAATTTATAATTATTTATAATTATTTATAGAGATACATTAAAAGCACAAATGTTATTTATAAGTAAAAAAAAGAATTTTCTATGTGAATTATTAAATATTTCAGGTTTCATTTTAAAAAAATTTAAAGGTGAAAAGGACAAAATTGTTAATGTTAATTCTACTCTGTATAATTACTATTGTTAATTCTTGTTGTTACTTTTTACGTTACTCACTTAATTGTATATTATGTGAATTTGTAATGAAATTTGTTATTTTGAAAATAATATAATAATTTGTCTTATTACTTTATGGATTGGTATTTTTTCCGAGATTTCATAGTCACGTGTGAAAAGTATAAATTAAGAGCAAAAAATAACAATGTACATGTAATGCTTTTCATTCTTTTAATTAATTAATTCATAATTTAAATAATGACTTTAAGTTTACCTAACGAGATTGTCTTGGAAATACTTTACTATACGTATGAAGACCGAAGGTAAATGACCTTTTAACTAAATTTAGTTATTAATTACTCTAATTATTTTTCTTTCGTAAAAAGATTTAAAGATTTATTCAAGATTCGAAGAACATGTAAACAATGGTCGGAATTAATACCTGTAGTTGCAAAAGATAAACTTTTAGAAGAATTTTCAGAGCAAAAATCACATTTTGTAAGTTGATGAATAATTTTATTTCGATTAATTAAAAATATTTAAAGAAATGATTAAAAAATAATTTTATTTGAATATAACATTTGTTATTAATCTTATTCTATTAAATAAATAATATATAAATATATGTACGTATTATATATATATATATATATATATATTAGTTAACGAATTGTAATTACAACCAGATAATTTTTAATTCATCTAATTTAACTTATGATGATAAAAACAAAGTTATTAAATTAGATTTCGCTCAATCACCAGAATTTGAAGTCATGCATATATCATGTACACCAATTTATATATGGATTGAATTAGATATTTATAATGGTCAAAGATATGGAGATGTGCTAAGTTTAAATTTACGATGGGAAGACATAGAAAATATAGAAGGAAAAGAATTTACAAGTCGTGAAAGTGAATTTGTTGTTTGTTTGACAAGAAGTGATGCGTATGAAGAAAGAGAAGAAATGAGTGAAAAATATGTGAAATATTTGAGAATTTCATATTTGAAAATTGATGCATTTAAATTATTTAAGCACCTGGAGACTCAAAAAACGGGATCTAATTTTTCTGGCCAGAATCTCTTTGGTGAAAAGATCGAAAAATAAAAAAATTACTCGAAGTATTAAAAGTTATATTTATAGTTTTATAAATATTTTCCATTAATGCATAAATATTTATATTTAAATATTGCAAAATATATATATATATATATAAATATATTATATAAAGAATATTTCTTGTAAGGAATTTCTGTTTATTCAATATGTATATAAACACGAACTGTATTTTCTATTGGAAAATGTAGCTTGCAGTATCACAAGGCTAGCGAAGACTATGTTATATGCCTCATTTTGAGTGTGATAAATTGTGATCTTATTTATTTAGATCTTTTAAACATTACTATTTTTTATATTTTGCTTTTCATTTTATTCAGTTATAAATGGATTCTAAATAATCAAGTAATATTTATAATATTTATTTATTTCTTTTTATTTCTGAAATTAATTAATTAGAACTTTAATTTAATGAACAATTAATTTCCAAATATTCACGTGTTCAACGAGATTTATTTGATAAATTGGGTCATACATGTGGATCAATATTCTATAAATAGCTTTTCACTTTTCACATTCCAATTTTTAACAAAATTTTCATCTTTCTTTTTTGAAACTTTATTTGGTATATCAATATTTTATGCTTTTTTTTTTAATATAAAATATTCACATAATGGCGACAAAAAATTTACCGAATGAAGTTGTTTCTAATATTCTTCGAAATGTGATAAAAGTTTCTGGGTAATTTTTTCATTTTATTTTTATTTCATGTATTTGATTTTTTTTTTTTGATGTTTGATTATTTATAGATTAAACTCTTGATATTAACTATATAATTTTTCAATCAATTATTTTAATAATAATTTTATGAAATAGATTTAAAACTCTTTTTAAGGTTCGTCATTTGTGTAAACAATGGAATGCATTAGTGCCAGTGGTTATACAGGATGAACTTTCTAAAGTGGATGGAAAAGGATGGTCCCTATTGGTAGATAATCACTTAATCCCATTTCCCATGTTATATAATACAAAATAAATATTTATTATTATTATTATTATTATTATTATTATTCATATTTAGGCTGCTTATTCCGATAACAAGTTAAAATGGAACTATTTAAATCCTTTTCAATTGACATATAACGATAAAACTAAAATTATCCTTGGTGAATTTCAAGACCTCCCTTCAATTCCTATTAAGCCTTATGTTTGTTTCGCTTTGGTGTTTGATCACCAAAAAACATCGAAAAAACTCAAATATAAAGACTTTTGGGGTCTTCCTTGGCCACAGACTAGTAATAAACAAAGTGAAATTTGGTATGAAAAAGAAGGAAATGGTGTATGTTTTCGTAGAGAGTCCGATGATTTAAATGTTCAAGTAGTTGGGCTAAAGATTGATGCGATAAAGTTTTTAGAATATCTACAGCAATTTGTTTAAACTGCTTAAATATTTAAGCTGTTGAAAAAAAAAAAAAAAAAAAAAAACTGATAGGATATTTAAATCGATCGGAATTATACGATGGTGATTTTAATAGGAATCAATAAAAATTATGTAAAATAAGGAATGAAAAAAAAAAATCTTGGGATTTTCGTTTTTTTTTTAGAAAGTAAAATTTGAGAAATTTGAGACTTGATGATTTAATGTTGGAATTAAAACAAAGATCAAACACAGTCATTCTTGGATTATAATTATTATATAAATTGTAATTATAAATAGATTCTATTGAATCTTATTTAACTTTGTTGATGGTAAATATTTAAAAAAAAAAAAAGAAAGATAGAAAGGAAAAAAAATATCAGCTAAATTTGACTATACATAATATAAATAGTGAAGAGAAAAAAGTATATCTAATCTCGAGAGGAATTTCAGATGTTGTTCTTATAATCACCTTTTTTTTCTTTGTCATATACTATTTTATTGTAAACAATAAGGATTTATTTAGATCTAATAATAACAACAAGAGAGCATATATTTTCTTTTATAGAATTTTTAGAATTTTAGAATTCTCTAAATTAATGAATGTGTATTACTAAAATTTGTCTTGATGGATTGCCGCAACATTCTTTGTCTGGATTCAACTGGTTATAACCTGTTGCCAATATCTTTAAATCTCAAGAAACCTTATCTTTCAACAAAAGAAAAGAAATCCCTTGTCCAACTAAAAAAAGACTTTTAATAGCATTGAAATGTTCTCGTGAAAATTATCTCTTACTAATTAATAATAAAATTCCATTTTTTCAAAACGAATTAACATGAATCAAGCAAGCACAATAAGTGTATTGTTTTTATTATACTTTTGTGAAAAGATAAATAAATAATAATAATAATAATAAACAAAGGGCCAATAAATTTTTATTACGATCTCATGTCATATAAATTAAATAAAAACCAATAATAAACTTAAACCAACAATTTAAATAATAATAATAATGAAATATTACTGGAAACGGATTTTTAGTTATGTAATGCAATTAGGTGATAATGTATGCTTGTTTATTTTTTTTTTTTTGAGATGAAATATTACTAAATTAGGTGAAATGAAATATTGCTTTATTTAGAAGAGAACTTGATATAATGACAATTAGCCTACTTATCTGTATTGTAATTTCTTCGTAATCTGTTTTAACCTTATTCATTTTTAAATAAAATTCGTATTGTTAAATTCTAATAAAAGAATAGTTCATAATGTTCATACACTATTTCAATAATTATTAGCCGCAGTGATATAGTATGATGTACATATTATATATATCATATAGATGATACACAGTGGCCACATGGCAGAGGCGTTTGTATGGCAGTTTTTTTGTGATCCCTTTTACAGATCTTTTATTAAATGAACTAATATAATATAATTAAAACTCTCCTTAAATGTTAGTTGATACAGGATGACTAATACCGGATATACAACGTGTTACTTTTTTTTTTCTTTTCTTTGAGTTACGGATGATTCTAATATTTTTGCAAAGCATTACTCTTTTGTATAGTTACAAGATCGTCCGTTATTGTTTATCTTTTGTAATACTTATAATGTTTGCCACGTTGTTTGAAGTTTTTAACCTAACTTATAATCAATAAAAATATGAGTCAAGGTATATACGTTTTCCTGCCAAGGTCGTTCAATCGTTCAAATTTGGTATTTTTAGTAATTTTTAGTGTAAGGACAAAGAAATCCTTTATTTCAATGAACGCATGTACCATCAAACTTACATCAATTTACATGCTTGTACATCAAATAAAATTAAGGATTTTTACTACGCCCTATCCACTAAATGAAGAAGAAAAGAGATTTTAAATCTTTCGATTTAAAAAACAGAATAAATAAAATGTTCGAGCATTTTACTCTTGCCATCCAAAAGTCGGTACTGATTTTTTTTTTTTTTCCTTAAACTTTGATGAACAGAAAGTATCATTTTAGATAATATCCAAACCTTGCGTCTTTCATTTCTAAAATTGTAAAGTTTATAGTTTATTTTAGTGTATTTTATGTGTGACTTCATTATATACAAGAAAATCACATTGTTCTATTTAATCGTATCCCTTATTGTTGTTTCCAAACGACAACCGTTCAAAAGTAAAAATAAGTAAAAATGAATAATAGTAAAAATTTTAATGGTGATCAGATGTTTGTTAATCCAAGAATTACGAAGACTTAATTTTCTTGTGTATGAAAATTTGAAAGATTCTTATTTGATTCCTTATTATAGTATTTAGTCTTGATATAGAATTAAAATCTTAGATGAAATGCTGCGCATAATAAATAAGGTTTTCTCTTGTACCATTTTTTTTTTATCCCTAAAAATCTTTTAAAACAAGAAATAATATTTTCCTTGTTGAAATAAAAAAAAATAAATAAAAATAAAAACATTTTATTCGTAATGATATTCAAGTGAACTAAAATAGCACAACGGATTAATTTGGCGCGGAATCCGAGATCCGATTACGTTCTTGTGTAGAAAATCAAAATTTTTTTGAAAACTTCTTCTATCTACTAGACGATACTAGACGATATTTATTTTACTGTGTAATAAAAAGGATGACCGTTGTGATGCTGATTATTTTTTTTTGAACCAATATAAAAGAATCGACTTTCCATGAAAATGCAATAATAAAAAACAAAAAACAATCTTAAAATTTGTAAATGAAATGTCCTCTTTAATTGTGCATTGTCCTACACTTAAAATTAAAAATTTATCGGATTTTTGAATGGTTGTTGAAATTAGCCGCAGCTGAGTGGATTATATAAATAAAACAGAAACTCCACTCATCTTTTAATACAAACCCTTACGGCTGCGCCGCATTTTAGATGACCGCAAACAACGTTCACCAAAAGGGCGTTGATGAGACGGCGAGATTATTAGGTGGAAATTTTGATGATAATGATAACAAAAGTCTTCATGACAACACATATTATCATTCACAGCCACTACCAACATCCACTATTTCATTTTTACCGCTTCCGCTCCCACAACAACCAAAAGAATTTGTAGCATTTTTATTATTAAACACTGAATTTCCTTCTTATCATGAAGAAATAAAGTGGCAAGAAGATGCTACGAGAATAAATTCAATAGCATACTTTATTTATCAAAAACAATATATCGATTATCTTGAGCAGCAAAAGATAAAAATAACAACAAATATTCAGGAAACAATAAAAACAGAGTGGGAAAAAGAAAGCAAAAGTGCAAAAGATAGTTATTTTGCTTTTTCATCCGAATGTGAGATTTTGTATTTAAAGGCAAAGAATGAACGCAAATCTGTCCAATTACAAGCTTTGCAGGAAGATAGGCAGTTACAGAGTCAAGGAATATTTATAGGAGGAGAACAAATGATAGGAAAATACGAAGATTTTCATTTGTTTTCAAACCATAATCAATTATGTATGTATTAAATTAATTATTAATTATTAATTAATTATCACATATTTATTTACAAACAAATTATTTATTTTTTAATTTATTATTTTTAATTAATTATTTTTTTAATTATTATTTTTTTAATTATTATTTTAATTTTATAGCGGCCTGTCCCACATCCAGTAGTCCTCAATTTAACTCAATAATAGATAATTTTTTTCCCCCCATGTCATCGATACAACCTAGACCACCTCCAAGAAATCATTATGACGATGACACATTACCTGAGGATATGGGTCCTTCCTTATTTTAGGCCCTTCATATTATATATTATATATCTATAAAGATACCTGCATCAATTCTTCATAAGGATTCGATTCAATTGCAAATCCTTCGTCGGGTATCATTAATATTTATATATTTTTCTATTAATTTATTAATCTTATCCTATCATAAAAAAGAAAAAAAAAATCGGATCGATATATTGTTTTCAGAAAAAAGGACAGTTAAATCATAAAGGATTGATTAATACTCTCCTTTCGTTGTATGTATATGAATAGTGAAAGTCCAAAGGACATTATAATCCGCCATTTTATCGTAAGACAAAAGTACTTTTGCGCAACAAAGACTATAAAAAGAAGATAAAGGCGTCAACCCATTCGTTATTATTCCGGCGTACTTCGTTTTTTCTTATTATTTTCCTCTCAAGTAAATTCGTTAATATAGTTAGTTATTAAAGCTAATTATTAGTTAGTTAGTTAGTTAATTAGTTGTGTTACTTTTAAGATTTTTGAACTTCGATATAAGCGTCTAATTTCTTCTAATTTGGATCTTTGGATCATTATTTTCAAAAGGTGATTGAAAGCGCAAAAGAAACTAATGATATATATTTCGCACGGTCAGCCGTCCCCTTTAGGAATCATATTTCGCCACGTATTATTATATCAAATCATAGCGAATTATCGTAGCCGACAACGTTTAATTTTGCCACGTAGCCGATTTATGATACCTTATTATTCCTTTATTTGGATAAGAATTGCTGGGACAAATGTAACAAAATGTAGAGTAACTCTAAGTTATAGTTAAGATCTTTATGTAAATGTATATTTTTTTATGTAAAATTAGTTTTTATACCAGTAATTCTATGAAATAATATGTTTTTTAAATAAAATTGTCACTCCTTTATCCCTCCCTTTATTAGCACATAACATATATTTTTTTATGAATATATGCACAATGTATTCGTGATGACGTGTATCCATAAATGTCATGGTGTCGTGATTCGTGGTGTCGTGATTTGCTAAATCGTAATATTCGTTGTACAGTACTTCCTTACTTAGCTTATTTCCCAAATCCTTAAATTTTTAAACAATTTTTGGAAAACATTCTCATTGTACCGTATTGTAAAAAAAAAATCACTCGTAAATTTTTTTAATGGCGTGATCTTTAATAATAATTTATCCGTATATATTACCTTAATTTATCAATAAACTTTTTTTTTTTTGAACGATAAAAAATCGATCAACACGTCATCTTCCCTTTTTACCAACAATAAATGACATATCGCGCATCTAGTTTAAACAAGTTTTTAATTTTAGTTATTAATAGATTTATTTATGTACTATTTATATATGGGTATTGTTGTTTTTTTTAAAGGTTTTATTGAGTGGCGTTACTTGGTGGAATTTCTTAATCTATTTATAATCAGATTCTTTAGGAAGTAATTTGAATAAAAATGATTATGAAATGAGCATGAAATGAAATATTTTAGGAATAAATATCAAAAAGGGAACAATGTATTTATCAATAAAACATTATTTGTTTTGATTTGCATACATCTTAATAAAAAGTCATATTTCAATCATTTTTAAATTTTTTAAATAAAAAAAAAAAATTCGGATAATACGTAATATTTTTACACGTAAAAGAGAAAAGAGAACATAATTTAACTCAAAGCAGGAATGTGGAATAATATTAACTTATTATATTTCTATAAATTGACGAAATGAAACCTAAAGAAAGAAATAGATTGAAAGAAATGGCGCAGAGATTCATTTGAGTAACTAACTATAAATGGAAATATGAGAAATAAATGAAAGGTAATAGATTAATAGTATTGTAAAAATTTGGAAAATATATTTATAATAGATTTAACTTATCTTGGAAACAAAATAATCAAAATAATAATAACCATCTGATCAAAATTGACTAAGTAGTAGAAATACGAATTACTCGATACAGTAATAAAAAAATCAATAGAAAAAAAAATAAGTTGTAAATAAGTAATAGAATGAAAAAAACTAAAATGCGGTGTAACAATAACAAGTATAATTAGAATATCAGAATGAATATTTCTTTCATTGAGAAAAAAAAATAAACTCTATATGTGGAGTTCGGAAACGAAGGAAATATTATTGTTCATTGTCATTGAAATTTTATTAATTGATTTAATTGGTGTATAAAGTATTGCCAGGCCATGAGTGAAGTTAGAACGTAATAAAACGTTTTTTCTTTATTATATTAAAAATGTTACCTCGCATATTTACGATCAATATAAATTCATCAAAACATTTGTTTACTTTATATTTACACATTTAAATCGCGAAACGAAAAAAAAAATGTAAGTGAGATATTTTGACAACAACATGTAAAAAATATGTAATGAAATGCATGAATCAATAAATTAATAATAAAATTCAATGAATGTAATGAATGTTTTAAATGTGTGTAAATTGTGTAAATTGTGTAAATGTATAAGAGATAAAAAATAAATAAATATTTTTATTAGAAGAAGTTCCTTTGAACTCGCGTACTTGAAATCAATAATATAATTAATGTAATAAATATTTTTCAGATGACATTTTCGTCGAAAATAGTCATTACGCATTGAAATAACTTAAATAAAATTCATTCTAACATATTTATTTTATTTTATATATTTTTCATTGATGTTTACAATGATCATTGTAAAGTGAATAAATGAATAAATGGCTGTAATGGAACTTATTTGTGATTATTTGGTTGGCTGGTTATAAAAAATTTTAATAATTTATTTAAATAGTTTTAATGTATAATAGTTTATTCAAATTTACTTACAAAATAAAAACGATTTACACGATTTACAACTCAGAATGCAATAATAACAATTGATTTAAATGATTGTAAAAATAGTATAAATATAACAATCATTCCCCCCAAAACACATAATTTTTTATAAATTTCTACTGTTTGTCCGTATTTTGTATTCTCTCAACTCTCTTGCTCTCTCTCTCTCTCTCTCTCTCTCTCTCTCACTCAATTCTCTCAATTATTTTTGTTCTTAATTATTTTTTTTTTTTCTCACAGCAAGTTATTACAATTATCTTTTATTGTAAAAATTATGGAGAGAAGTACTCCCGCACAAAATGTTTTACTCACCGCCGATATATTATTTAATATTTCATCCTTCTTTGAACGTCAGGATGATGTGTTTAAATGTCTTTTCGTTCATCCTACTTGGACTATGGTCTTTGTTAGAAAACTATGGAAAGCCCCTATATGGCATTCTACAGATTCAACTCAATGTTTCATACGTACACTTCGTAAAAGAAAAGCTTTATTTCTTTATGGACATATGGTACAAAGACTTGTATTTAAACTATACCGTAAAGAAATAGATCCAGGATTAACTTCTACCGATCTTAAACTTATCTCTCGATCTTGCCCAAATTTAAAACATCTTACTTTTTCTACAATAAATCCTCCTTTTAATCATAAAAATGTTGAACAATTATTAAATAAAACACCAAATTTAATTACATTATCTATACTTGATTGTGATAACAAATGGTTAGAAGGTTCTCTTAATCCACTTCTTCAAGGAAAATGTCCTTTATTAAAACATTTAGAAATTCATGATTGTAGTAGAATTTGGTCATTAAATTTACTTTGTAATATTGGAAAAAGTTGTCCAAATATTATCTCTTTAAAATTATATCAAAGAATTAATAGTTGGAAATTAGCAAGAATGATTACAAATTCTTTCCCAAATTTGCAATCCTTTGAATGCAAATATATTAATGATGTTGGATTAAAAGGACTTATTACTGGATTATCAAATCTCAAATCTTTAAGTTCACAATTTGAAAATGAAATTACCGATGAAAAATTAGAAACTTTGGCTGATCGATTCGCACAATTAGAATCACTTAGGATTAGAACCATTCATAAACAAGACTTTCCTTTATTTTTTACTTCTTTCACAAGATTTCAACCTTGTTTAAGACAAATTTATTTAGCCACATTATTCATTCGAGATACAGCAATAGAGACAATAGCAAAGAATTGTCATAATTTAGAATCAATCGAAATTTTCATGTGTTTTTATTTAACAGATGCTTCCGTCAAAGCAATAGCTCAACATCGTAATACACAACTTAAACATTTTATGATAGCATATAATGCATATGTTACAGATGAAAGTATTGAAGAAATTGCGAATTATTGTACGAAATTAAAATCCATAATCATAATAACGTGCACTAAATTAACCGATCAACCATTTATTAATATTGCCAAAAAATGTAAATCCTTAGAAGAATATACAGTAAGGCATCATTCATGGCATACATTAGCATCCATAGTACATACTTTATCAATTCGGAATAGAGGAACTTTAAAAATATTTAAAGCATATGAAGCTGGAGTAAAAGATTTTGTTGTTAAAAAACCAAATTATATAATAGATGCAATAACATTAGAGAAACTTGCAATAAGGTGTTCAAATATTAAAACTTTAGTTCTGAAATGTAAAATACAAGAAACCGATCAAAATGTAATTATTTTTATATTTTTTATATATTTTTATATATTTTCATTTAATATCTATTATTATTATTATATTATTATTAACACTTTTTTTTTTCGTTTTTTTTTAATAGAAACTTATTAAGGCAATTCGTAAATTTAAAAATCTTGAAGATTTACACATCTCACCATCTGAAAAATTTACTTCAGATGATATAAAACAATTAGAAAAACATAAGAGATTAAGATACGTTACTCTTTTTCACGGATTTACTCCAGAAATTCAAAATATTCAACTTTCATCAAGGCAAGAAGTTTCGGCCAGGATTAATATTACTCTCGTTACTCCAGTATAATAAAAAATAAAATCATTAAAAATTACATCTTATAAAATAAGTTATTTATATATTTTGTACATATTTATAAAAATAAATATATTATTATATATATTTGCAATTATTTACAATAAAAAAAAAATAAGGTTTATCGTCATTTGATTAATGGCTCCAAATTTAGTTGTCATTACATTCGTAATTATGATGTCATCACGTGAAATATTTTTGTACTATAAATATTCCGCATTTTTTACCTAACAAAACATACTGCCATTTTTGCTTAATTAATAAATGGCATTAAATTTATCTTCGAATGAAGGTACACTACCTAACGAAGTAATCATATATGTTCTTAAAAACTTGAAAAAGGAGGGCGGGTAATTTCATTATTATCTCGTTTTTAAATAAAAGATATTTAACATAATTACTTTTTTTATTCAACTCAATTTTTTTTTTTTAAAAAAAAAAAAAAGGTTCAAAGAAATATTTAGACTCCGAAAAATTTGTAAAAAATGGAATCAACTGGTACTGACGGTTGTACAAGATGAATTTCTAAAAGAATTGTCTGAGAATTGGGATTTCGTTTTAAACATAGTAATTATATAATTTTTTCTTTTCTTTAGTAAGTATTTTTAAAGTTATTTTAAACCCCATTAATTTTTTCAAAAAATTATTCAGGCTAATATAAATAGTTATCGAGAATTAACAAAATATATTCCAAAAAATTTATCCTATGATCAAGAAGAATACAAATCGCTTCGATTAGATTTCTTTGAAGATGAAAATCTTTGCTTAAAAGGAAACTGCAAAACTCTCCATCTTTTTCCCGAGTTCAGGAAGTCTTCACTTCGCACGATGTCATATGATCATTGGTGTTATTATGAGTTAGAATTTAATAAAGATATAAGGTGTTGTAAGTGTAAAAATTCAAGAATATATTTGAAAAGCATTACAGATGAACATTTTTGTATTGAGAACATAAAAATTAATGTAATGAAATTGATTGGTCTAGACAGATATTTTTATTTTGGCACGTCTGATATGAACTATCTAAAGGTTGAAAATAAGTCTTATTTTAAATAACTCGTGGATCCGTCCCACCTTGTAATCTTTGACAATTAATTTTTGTAATTTTTTTTTTATAAAAATTTATTTATTTTTATATTACTTGTCTATGTATTAAATAATGATGAATATTATGTTAACTGAGAATGTCGTAATAGTTAAATATTTATTACCTCATTATTAACTATGACCGTGGAAGATAAATTGCGTTTAGAGATACAAATTATTTTTTTTATCTTTCGTATGCGTTTACCTAATCCTCTATCTTTATATACGAAGGCATCGCAAATTTAAATCCAATATGACTACTATCAAAGGAAAACCCGTTAATAAAGAAATTATAATAAAGAACATCCATCCAATTTCACTTAATAATTCAAAAGATTATGATGCATTGATGAAAGATATTGGTGTATATATATATATATATTTTTTGAAAAAAAAAATCTAATTCTTGATTCATCTATCGTACCATAATTACCATAAATATTTACCGTTAAATTTCCTTTATGAAGGTTCTGCCAAAGTTGTGTTGATAGGTGAGGCTTCACATGGAACCGAAGATTTTTATCAAGAGAGATGTCTAATTACTCAACGTTTGATTAAGGAAAAAGGATTTACGTGAGTGAAAATATAGATATTTTTGAATTCCATTACTTTAAGTGATTATTATATTTTTTTATATATTATATAGAGTCGTCGCATGTGAAGCAGATTGGCCGGACGCTTTTAAAGTGAATCGTTATGTCCAGAATTTCAAGATAAATGATGCAAAAGAGGCTCGTGCTTCTCTCAGCGAATTTCGCAGGTTTCCCACTTGGATGTGGAGAAATTTACAAGTTATGAGATTCGTTGAATGGATGAGAGCATATAACGATCATTTAGAAGCACAAACGAAATTAGAGAAAGGAGATAATAATTGGAATAAATATGATAAGGTACAAATTTTATGTATGAAACATAATATGATAGAAATTTTAACAAATAAAGACAAATTTTATTTAGGTCGGATTTTATGGATTAGATTTGTATTCTTTATTTGGATCCATGGAAGCAGTTATCAAGTATTTGCAAAAAACTGACCCTGAAGCAGCAGAAAAAGCCAAAAACCTGTAATCTATAATTTTTATATAACTTATTCAATTCGTTTTATAAAAAATCAATTTATTAATTAATTTTTAAAATTTTTTATTTTTCATAAGTTATTCCTGCTTCGACAATTTTTATAAATCTACTGAATCTTATGCGTTCGCAGGATACCTTCGTACCCGCCCATTATGTGAAAAAGAAGTAATAAAAGTAATGACCTCCCTGGTTCGTAAATATTCCGAAAGTATATTGAAAAATGGTCATCTGCATGAAGATGAAAATGGTATTGATGAATTATTCGCAGCAGAAATAAATGCTATAGTTGTTCGTGATGCCGAAGTTTACTATCGTACAATGTTTGGAGGTCATGCGAAAAGTTGGAATAAGAGAGATACGCATATGATTAATATTCTGAAAATTTTGATTGCTCATTTGGAAAAAATGAGCAAAAAAGAGGTTAAGGCTGTTGTTTGGGTAAGATTTTATCTTTTACTTACTGGTATATGTATTGATATTTTTATAAAAAAGAAATTAATTAATTTGAAATAAATAAATAAATCTATATAGGCTCACAACAGGTAAGATAATGATCTTTTGTTAAATTGGTACAAAGATTCAAAGAAAGATGAAATGGTCAATATTTTTTTAGTCACATTGGAGATGCACGTCATACCGACCAAGGACAGAGGCGTAAAGAAATTAATATTGGGCAACTTGCAAGAGAAACATTTGGAACCGATCACACTTATAACATTGGATTTACCACACATACTGGAACTGGTAATTTTTTAACTTCTTATTTTTTTAAATTTAAATTTAAAGATATGATGTATAATAAACTTGGTTGATAATTGGTTAGTGACCTGTGCTTCAGACTGGGATGGAGATCGTGAAACCAAGAGAGGTAATTGTTCTTTATAATACTTATTTTTTTTTATCTCTTTTAATAAGTATTCCATATTAATACTTAAACATAATTATTCTTAATTTAGTCATCCCATCACGTCCATCATCTGTTGAAAATGTTTTTCATACAGTTGCTGAGGAAACTAAAATTCCTAACTTTCTTCTCCGCTTCAACCGTATCATTTCTAACGCCAAAGTTTTTACAGACCAAGAGCTTATCAAGGCACTTTCAGAAAAACAACAATTGAGACAAAGAGCAATTGGTGTAATCTATCACCCTGAAACAGAAATGCAATCTCATTATTTCACTGCTGAAACTTCTTTGCAATTTGATACTGTGATTCACATTGATGAAACTAGTGCTCTTAAACCCATGGATAAACATGATTTTGAAGTTCGGGATGAATGTCTAGAGAAAAAAGAGGTGAGTATTTGCAAAATTCGAAAGCTTGATTTATTAAGAGTAATTTATATTTTTGTAAATTATTTATATTCATTTATTGCCTAGTACCCGGAAACTTATCCAACAGGAGATAATCCAATTTAATCAACATTATTGAGGTGGTTACCTTCAATTAAAAAAAAATAATATTTTTGTCATGTACAATATTATTATTTAATTCATATACAATGAATAAATATTTGGGATTTTTTTATATGTAAAAACATAAAATTTTACCTCAACTTGTTAATTTGAATACATCTAAAGATATGAGAGCATATGAACTATTTATTATATTCCCGAATTCAATGGTCTTATTATATATATATGAGCATATAAAGAGACACGGATAAGTATAAGCAAAAATAGGATGTCTAATTTTTGGAGAATTCAACATTAAAAAAATGTGAAGATTAATATCACAGAATATTGGGATACAAAATTAGGTTTACCAGTACGGACATTTGGCATCTATATAATATTTTTTGTGCATACATTCTAATAGGTGAGATATTCTGCATAGATGTAAATATTACATAAACATATAAAATATTACATAAACAATTCTATAATCAAAGTTTTTATTTGATTTAAAATATCCAGGTTTTTCTATTTAAATGATGGAGTTATATTGCAGATTGTCCAGATTGTCCAGATTGTCAATCATCTTTCTTTTTTTCTTTTTTCTTTTTATCGTGTTCTATGATGTTAGCTATCAAATCATACGAGAATGATCCATCATGAGTTTCCGGTTCATCTGTCATAATAATCTCTGAAATAATTATTCTTTCTATATAACTGTTTGGAATATTTCTTTACTAGATGATTTTCATCATTGTACGAGAAAATTGTATGACGTAAATATCTGTAATGCCCAAATATTATAAATAATAAAACCAACAATAATAATAACATCCATTTTCCGAGAGTGAATTCAATAGAAGAACCTTCCATAAGGGAATAATGGGAGAAACAAAAGTGGAATTACGAAACCTACATTATTATTGACGCGTGTGATTGTGATAATAAAAATTTAAAGTATTAAGAATAATTTAATAAAGCATCGAGAATTTTATAATATTATACCATCATTTTTTGTTCCACTACAATTTTTTTTTTTTAATTTTAAAAGAATGAATATAAATTTTTTTATTATAAGATTTATTAAGATTATTTTTAAGATATAAAAGTACGTTTTTTAAGTTACGAATGAGGTGGAGATTTTGAACTATATAAATGAAGGAAACAGTGAAAGAATTACAAACTAGACTTATAAATGAATGAAGTCATGTATATCTCTGCAAAATTCCTTTAATCACTGAATTTGCTAAAATTTAAAACACAATTGCGTATTAAAAATTAATTAATAAAATAAATAATAAAAATTGTTAAAACTTACAGGATTTGTAGGCGGCGATATCAATTAATAATATAATAATAACACTAATTATTATTTAATGTCATGAAATTATTACATGATGACGACTTACTAAGCTTCATGAACCAAACAAATCGCCAATCCACTTATAAGCCATCTCGAAAACGAGGGAATTAAATTAACGCGAAATAAATTGATACCAAGTGATAAATTAATTTGAAGAATGATTGATTTTAGGAAAATAAACAATTCGTACATAAAACACGTGAAAATGTAAAATGTTACAAACTTTGGTAATGAACATTACCTATACCTAGAATACCTAGAAAACCTAGAAAAGATGATCTCGCTTATTTATAAGTTTTCATAAATTCTAAACTGGATAGAAAGAAGTTATGAAGCATTATTAGAATAAAAATCAATAATCTAGATTAATTCCCTAAGCGTATTATTTTTTCATAGTATAGAGATATCACATGACTAACTCGTATTCAAAATATACTATTGCTCAAGATTGAATTGAATGCAAAAAAAAAAATTTAATAATTGAAAGATTCGCAGAGTAAAGAATATTAGTTGATATAATAAGCTTATTCTTTGATAAAATACGATACAAGTCCAAAACATATTATAAATTCACTGAGTAAACATATTTTTTGAATGATATAGATAAAAAATTAGATTAATTGAAGATAACTTGTCTTGGAGAAAGAAACTATTTAAAAAAAGATCCATTTTAAAGAATGCCAACAAATTAACCAAATTAACAAATTTAAATTGCTGAACTGCTGAATGATTGTCGAATCTAAAAAAAAGAGAAAAGAAACTTGCGGTTAATATAATCAGTGTTTTACGGTATATTAGTCTTAACCAAAAATCGAGTAACCAATTCTAGTATTCAATTGGTCAAATTGTGTAATGGCAATCTTGAGCTATTTAAGTTAATTATTCTGTGCATCAAGCATGTCAATAAATTGATCAGCATATTCTAGATATTGTTCTTCATTAATACTTTCTCTCATCTCTCATCTCTCATCATAACTTCTTCAACTCCCAACATTTCACAATACTTCATCAATTGTTCAGCACCACATTCCATTGCTATAGCCTCTACTTCTACAACATTTTCCTTATTTACAAATTTCCTAATCTCAAACTCGCATCTGTGAATTAATGGAATTATTGAAAATCTTGAGGCAGCATATAATAGTTCTATCCATACTTCAAATGTAAAATTATTATTTTCAGTTATTATTTCATTATCAATATGATCTGTATGGTCTTTTACTTTATCGAGATCATTTTTTTTAATAATAATATTTTTTTCAAATTCTATATTATCAATATCACCAGTATATAAAAATTTGAGTATCTTTTTCCAATGTGTAATAACTAATATCTTCAAGTTTCAAGGATCGACTATGTGATTCTGTCATTTTAGAGTTCAACAATGCTCGAAAATAATCAGATCGGGAAGAAAGAACTTCCGAGTGTACATAAAAAATGTCGTTTTTATCATTTACTTTTTCATTTATATCATTTTCTTCTATTCCTTCTATTCCTTCTATTTCTTCCATTTTGTCATTATTACTATCTAATGTATCTAGAATGATTTTAAAATCACTAGTATCCTGATCATTAAGTTTTAATCCCATTTTTCTGATATCATCTTTCCAAACTTGAACAGATTCATAAGATATATCAGGTTCTAATTCAACTCTCAAATCAAACTTAAATGTTTCATCATCATCAATTAATGGTCCAATACAAACACATTTTTGTCTAAATAATTGTGTATATTGATTTTGTTTGTCTGTCGTTTGACCTCTATACCAACTACGGTTCTTGGCATTCCAGCCGACATCCCAATTTTGTTTTTCACTATTAAATTTTAAATTGAATTCCTTTTCTGAAATCCCTTTACTTCCGTACAATTTCACATTTATGATAAATCCGTATTGCCCTTTAATAAATTCAGAAATATCTTTCATATAATCTACATCTTCGTGATAGTATCTGTGAAACCAAGTTGGTGTTGGGTCAAATTGAACTTTATGACATTCCGGATTCGGATTTTTCCTTGTACTTAGTGATGTGATATAAACTTCAATTTTGGAATCATCATCCCAAATAGAATGTTGTAACTTTAGTGAAAGAGAATATATTTTAAGATTTTCAGGACGATAATTGAATTTCCAAGATATTGAAGCAGATGAGGATGTGCGACATATATATAACCTATTCGAAAACAAAGAAAATAATATTTGGTTAAAACAAATAATAATAATAATAGTAATAATAGTAATAATAATAATGATAATTAGATATTATTTTTTATTTAATCACCTACATATGCCAATAATCGTCGTGATGAAATTCCAAGTTCTCAGTCTTTAAGACGCCACGATGCCATTCTTTCAAAAATTTACTTTTAGTATTTCCATTTTCGAAATATGCATCAGTGCGCGTATTATATGATATTCTATTAGTATATATATTTGGTTTTGACTCATGAGGTAAGATGTTTAATATGTATTTATCATTTAGTAATCCGATTAATTGATTCGATGAAATTGGTTTAGAAAATTGGTTTCCTTTGACATACTCAACAGCCGTCTCATCATCCGATTGAGATAAAAACATATTAAACTGAGGACGATTAATTAATCTTCGATAAAATCTATCATCTTGCTGATTTTCTGATACCATTTTATTTCTAAAGTGTATTTTTTTTTAAAAAAAAAAATAAAGAGTCAAATTTAGATGAGAGAAAAAAAAAACGTTTTTTTTTTTTTTTTGAAGTGTGAGAAAGATAATTGATAAAAAAATTTTGTGCTACACGACAATTTAATCTGCATTTAATCTTAATTTTTCTTTTCCATCTTAGTTATATTAAATAAATAAATAAATATAAAAATATATATAATATATATTTGATTCTTTAGCATTAGTACCAAAAGATATGATTGCGAATTAGAAAATTTTTTAATTAAAAAATATAGATATATACAGTAATATGTGAATTGAATTAATCTTTTATGTAAACTAAAAAAAAATAAATACTCGAATCCAAAAAAACTTCATTTGTTCACTACTTTTGACATGCACATTATTTTCCCCTTTTTATTTTCATTGTATGGCGTGGAGAATAACAAAAATAACACAAAATAACAAAATAATGATAATAAAATACTAAATTTTATCTGTAGTACAGATATCTGATTTATCGAAACAATTGCTTTGCAAGAATTTTATGCAGGATCTAAAGTTTAATAACTGCATGATTAAAGATAAGCGCATAGTATAGATTTCTTTCGAAGTTATCAATTTGGTTGTATGAAAGTTTCAAAAATTACCAAATAATATATAGATAGGTCATAAAAATGTTTTTTATTATAATTCTAAGCATAGATCTAAAATAATAATTGAATTTTAATGATTATAGTATTTTAGTTAAAAGAATCAATTATGGAAGTTTCGAACAATTGGATCATTATTGAATTATGTTTTGATTTAAACATAAAAATTTATTTTTTTTTTATATTATCTTAATATCTAATTGATCATCTTTGTTGGATTTTTCTTATTGAGACATCAAATAATGACTTAGTTATGGCAATGCAATATTAAAAATTTTAAATTTTTATTTTTCTTACAGAATGTTATCCAGAATCTTACAAAGTTACAATATTCTGATCCAAAGAATCTTAAGCAATTAAGCAAATAAATGAACAAACTCTAATTATCACATATATATAACCACAACTCCATTCATTCTAATATTAGATATTATCAATATATACATTGCGAGATTCAAAATGCTATCGCATGATAATGCATGATTGAGATTCTTATTTTATTTTCGGGAGTGAGGCCGAAAATGCAACTCTAATTTTTACCAGAATTATTACCATTATATTACCCCACAAGATTCTTAATTTTTAACGTGCATAAATTCAAGGATATATCACGTTAGGATGATAAAAAAATTTTATATATCACGGGTTTATATATTTATTTTTGTACATGCTTCTATGTGGGAAAATAGAATCTTTTGGTGTCAAGAACTTTCATCATCTATGCTGTGAGAATAAACTTCTTTATAGATAGCAACAATTAATTAATCCTTTGGTTTATTTTTTTTTTTTTTTTTACTTTTCTAGCAGTAATCAAGTGAAAGAATGATTTTAAAGTTATATTATTTCTATAAGCATGAATTATTACATCAATAATCACTTTTTTAACCGAATATGATAATGCAAATGTATTACATATTATTTCTCGTAGTTAATCAGATAATGCATCATTGTAAATGAGAGCACATATATATATAATATTGCATTCATAAATTTTTATATTTATTTGTATTCGTAATCATATTTTAAATTAGTGAAAACAGCTTTAAATTAGTGAAAAAATAGCTTTAAATTAGTTAAAATAGCTTTAAATTACTTTAAATCACTTTAAAATCACATCATATTACCTTAAATCACCTCATACTTATGTTAACTTATAAATATTTATTTAATATAAACTTTTCAACTATTTTATATTGATCTTGAAGATAAAGTTACTAATTTAGTTTTAATAAACTTCCGATAAAGCTGATTTTACATAATTTTTTTTTTTACTTGATCAAGAATAGACATATAGCTGGATCACAAGTTTTACAGAAGCATTTTAACGCGTATAATAGCATACATTTTTGAGGCTGTGCAAATCGCGTCTATAAAAAAATAAGAATGTGATTAAAGTAAAGATATGCACAAGATCATTGAGTTTCTTTCTTTTTTCATGCATTGTTTAAGGAGAGCATGAAAGAGAATAATTCTTTAATAAGTTAATTGGGTTCAGTTGCCCGTGAAACAATGCGCGTTCAATTATTATGTACTCCATGATCCATTTTATTTTGGAAGGTTATTAAAGAATAAACAATTTGATTACATAATTTGAAAATCTCGACTTAGTTTAAGGTACCATTAAAGGGAATTTATATTGGGTTGAGCGGCTCGCATCTTTAAATTGTTGCAAAAAATGCATTCAATTCATTTCATTGTCATCCTTTATGCAAGATAGCCCAATTTTTTTTTTTTTTTTTTTTTTTTTTTTTTTTTTTTTTTTTTTTTAAAAAAAAAAAAAAAAAACTTAATTCAAGAAAAAAGAGAATTTCTTTCAATTCTTTTATTGTTGTTAACTAAATTAAAAATAAATTCACGTAAATATCTTTCATTTTCAGAACTCTTTCAGAACCTTTTAATGAATCAATTCATTGACAAAAAAAAGATTCCCCAAATCATTACATAATCCCGCATATATTATATTACATAGGTGATGTTTCCAATGTACAAGTTCGCAAAGTATTTATACTTTTATAGATATAAATCTCGAACAAAGGTATAATTTTTATGCATTGATGATATATTATTGTTGTGTACTCCAAGATTTTGAATTAATAAAAGCATCTAAAAAAAATGGAGAAAATAATTCTATGCAATTACGCCTTGATCCTTTCTCAAATGGCGAATAAAAACATAATTTTTTAAAAATAGAGTATAGGAAAGTCTTATTAATTGTTGAAAAAATTTTTTCCTGAACGCACGCCTCAAAAATTTTTTATATGTAGGATGTGACATTCAAAAAAAAAAGGGTTTCCTAAATTGCTAACGACAGTGATAGTATGATCACCAAAATTTAATAACCACAGACCCCAGTTAAAGTAAAATTTATGCATAATTTTATGTGCAATAAAAAAAAAATCAATAATACACCGAGGATGTTGCAATTCTGCCTTAATGCGTATGCGCGGCTTAAGAATGTATGATATTATGAATCTTTGTTTGTGAAAAAGGAAACCTGTTTGTTCATTAAATTAATATCGAATAACCTGTGAATTTTCATTTAGAGAATCTCTCTTTAGACATTCTCTAATTTCTGATTAGTTAATTGATATAATTTAATTATACCCAAGAAATATTTTTTAAAAAAAAGAAGTAAATCTGGAATTATAGACTTCAAAATATTTCCTTTATTTTCTGATAAAATTATTTCATACAATTTGAACTTTTCTATATAAAGCCCGCGTTTTTTTTTTCGCCAAAACTTTTCGTGGCCATATCGTCGATGAATATGTAAGAATGAATCTCTAATTTGTTTACCTATATATTTATATTACTAATTTATTCTAAATTTTTTTTTGTCATTGAAGATTCAATGGCCACCCAATCGATTATCTCGGAATACTTTTCGCTTTCCTTATTGCATGCATAAGGTTATTTTTTCGTCCCGATTCTTCCTTTTCCTCGACATTGGTTTAATCATATTTACTAGCCCCTAAAATTTATATATAACTCTAATCAACCTTAAGCTAAGATATAAGAAATTATGAAACGATTATGATTTAGTTCGTAACCACAGACCACAATTGGCACCAGAAAAGATGAGATAGTGAGTTAATTGTATATATATATCTCATCTATTTTTAGAAGAATATTATTTATATAAAAATAGAGAATTCGTGAAAATCTGTTACAAGCCCGTCTTAAATTGGTGTAATTATATTTATTACTCTCAAAATTTTCATGATTCTTTATTTTTTTTTTTAAAAAAAAATCCATATTCTAATAAATTTGACTTCTTGGGTTAATTAATTTTTGAGTATCATAACAATTATATATTTTTTTTTTTTTGGAATTATAATAAAGTAATTCTCCATAAAAATATTTAATAATATAACAATAGATTCAGGTAATAATTTGACAAAAATCGTTTATCTTGAGCGATTATTTACATTTTTGCATTTTTTTTTCTTTGCCAATAAAATATTTTATTATAATAGCCCTACAAGATAAGCATGCATGTACAGTACATGCATCTCAGAGAAATTTTATATTATTAATTTTTATTATCAGTCACAAGTCACGTGATACCTAATTAAATAGTTCGTATATTTACCCCTAAATCTAATTGTTTTAACGATGTATGAATGGAGTTAAGTTTAGAAATTATCAAAATACAAAACATAATATTTCTTAATAAAATCTAATCAATCATTTAGAAATATTGTACTTATCATCGACAAGTTGACAAGATAATCATTATAAGGGGAGTTATCATAGGAGCCATTGCGATATAAGAATAAAATAATAATGCTGCCATCTCTTCTTGAAATGCACCACACAATTGAGCTAAATTCATGCAATTAACTCCAGTTGGTCCACTCGCGATTAAAATTAGAACAAACCGTAAGGTAGGATCGTCCATATACCATGTCTTTGTGAAGAAAATCACAATTAAGCCAATAGTCGGCATAATTATAAAACGATAAAATATTATGAAAGTGATAGCCAGAAACATTTCTTGAATAAATGAATTTTAAAAAAAATGATTAATAGAATTTTTAAGAATTCGAAAAAAAAGGATTTTTTTTTTACCTTTTCCTTTAGCGCGTGGCAAGTTTTTTAGTCGAGCTCCCAGAGTTATGAGTGTTAATGGAATTGCTGAAGAATCTATATAATCCATGCTTCTTGGAATAATGACGAATGGCGCATCTTCACCAAGAATATCGACTTTAAAGGAACAATCGAGCCAAAAATTATGGCACCACATGCGGCATATAATGGAGCATTCATAAATTTGTGAAAAGACTTGAAAAAGTAGCTAATTGGATGTAAAAATGACTGGCTTGAAGAACATTCATCATATTTTATCAAATGGGCTGTCTCAGTAATAGGTGCAACATGAGATATTCCGTCGAACTTTGGAATATTTGAAATATTCGAAGAAATAGAAGATTCTATATCGATATTTCCTTTTTTGAGTAGATATGGACCTAAAATATATGTATTATGGGGAATGTAAATCAATGCCAAACCTGAGATCATTGTATATTGAATATGAGTACTGTACTAACCGTAATACATTACTGAAAAGAGATCCCAACAATATATAAGATGTTCCTCGATTTACTATATCCGAAGTTGTATCATTTTCCCCAAACGATAATATCTTGATTGCATCGGTATTTGACATACTCCTTAATAATCCTAGGGAAAGTGTTGTGACACTATTAAATATAATACCTGTAGTCACAAATCGAATATCCGGTGAGGACAGCTTTAGTAACCTTCCACTAATTAATCCAAAAGTCGCGCTAATAATCAAAAAGATAATGTAAAACGTTGGAATAACCCAAAGTTGTCGAAATAAAGTATTCAAATCAATAATAGGGGAATATTAGAGAACAATAGACATGGCATCAAAACATTAATTATTAATTCAGACAATCCCTAAATATCAATTAGAAATATTTAATAAAATCAAAGTGAAAAGAAATATCGATATCATTGATTCTAAACTTTCAAACCTTTTGGACACTGGAAGTGATCACTCCATATTTTGCGGATAAATATCCTGTGAGACATATTAGAATTACTTGCGAACTAGACTAGAAAATTCGTCAAAGATTAAAGATCTAATTTAACAAATTAATAAAAGATAATAAAAGAAGGTTAAGAATAAATCTTTATTTTTTTTTTTTACCATAACGGAAGCGTAAAATAGAGAGAAATAATTTAATAGTTGCATCGTTATTGAGTTAGCGAACAATTTAATAGTTGCATCGTTATTGAGTTAGCGAACAATTTGATGAGATGAAAGAAATTAAATATTTTTTAATATTTTTTCAAAAAACTTAATGACGAAAAAAATCAAATTTCTTCAAATTTATTTAATAATTATATGTTGTGTAATTTACCTGTCAATTAATTTTTAGATTCTCCAATTATGAATATGCCAGAAGGATAAAATTATGCATTTCATCATCGAATCGTGCAGTTTTATTTTTTAAAACGAAATGACGTCAATTGGCAGTAATGAACATTCAATTGACGCAACCATGGGGTTGTGAAGGAACTTTAAGGTTTGATTTCATGCAACTGAAAAAAAATTATCCGTGAAAAAAGAATTAATTAATTAGTAAAACTATGATTCAAAAATTTCAAGAATACCGAAATCGAATGCATTTCAAGGTATGATTTCGATAAAAATTTCTCCGTAATCAACACGAAAAAAAATTAATTAATTATTATTTCAATAAACAATGATTCAGAACTTCACATGAAAAAAAAAATATAATTTAACAAAGAAACGATTATATGTTTTTATTCATAGTGTAGTATTAAGAAAATACAAAATCCATGCTAAGAAAACATGTTCATTAAAAAACAGGAACACGAAATTTAAATATTAATTTTTTTTCTCGGACATTTTTAAACGTATATACATTAGAATTTGAAGTCTCGACGATCGATATGTACATGAAATTGGATTTTTTTTCTTGGCAACTAATAAATATAAATATTATGTATACTAGTATTTCTCTCTCAATTTCTTAAATCTTCTTATATTACAGCATAATTTCGCATAATTATTTTGCTTATATACATATAATTTAAATAAGCTTTATACGCATGCATATCTGACAAATATGGTGTCATAGTTCGTAGTTATATTAAATCGAAAATAACGGCACCAGAAAAGGTTCGATACTAATCTCGGTAAAATTACGAAAGTTAAATAAATGCATTCCGAATATTATAAAAATTATAAAAAATAATATAAAAATGTGTCAATTTCTCTCTAAATTACAACCGAAACGAATTTAGAATATTTAATATACGAAGTTTTAAAGGAATGTGAATTCTTTGAAATCGTTTTCACGATTGAAAGTAAGTTTGATTTATCGCGAGAGGACGAATAGTTCTAAATTTTCATTGATTTAGCGTTTCAATAAATTAACCGTTTTTTCCCTAAATGAAAATAATACAAACAATAATTTCAGTTAGAGTAATCACGTGATATTGGAAATGTAGAATAAACTTTATACCTCATGGTCGTTATATTTTTTAGGACATTTAATCATTCAAATATAATTATTCCATTAATCACAGATTTTGGTTTTATTGATCTTATTAAAAAGAACGCTCGCATTCTTTTATTTTTATTAGGGAAAGTCAACAGTTAATTATCGACCATATTTTCCATCCTCCAAAACCAATGTCTTTATATAGTTTCTAGAATCAATGAATTATATATTATTAGAAGTATGAAATGACTTCTTAACTTGTATTAATAATCCAAAAATTTTTTAAATTCGGTAAAAAATGTTTAAAATTCGGGGATGAAATTTATATATTAAACGTATTTGTACTCCACAATAATTTTAGAACGACCGTGAATTGCTTTTTATAATCTTTTATTTACCATAAGTTCTTAAAGCTAAGTTGTAAACGCCAAAAGTTTATATTTGTAAATCGATTAGATCGACGTGGTGGATCAAATACACAGGGATCTTGCCACTCTTAGATAATTCAATTTAAAGTTGATTAAAATCAGACAAAAGTTTTTTTAAGTACCATTCAATGTTACTCAGCATTTTAACAATAAACAATATAACAAATATTTCTTAAAGAAAATCCAATTTCTTTCCTAAATGGTACAAGTGTTTACAAAACGTAGATTATCGAGAATTAAAATTTGTTATACAAAAGATATTAGAAAACAATCAAATATTTACTGATTATTCAGATAAATTGCACTCTGAATTCTTTCATTTAATGGTCTGTGCGAGTATGACAGGCTAACTTGAAAAGTAATCTTTACAGTAATATTTATAAACGTGATGCGTTATGTTAGAATAATTAAATTTAATATTCTACGATAAATTGTGCGTAATCCAAGTTTAAAAGTTTTCTTATCAAACGGAACTTGTGATGAAAATGGGTTTTCTTATTCCCAGATTTTCGGATGATCTGAAAATCTCTTTAACAGTCAAATATCATGTGGTATCTTTACTATGAAATATAAAAAATGAAATGAACTTGTCAGAACGTTTTCAAGTATATTGTGTAACAAAAGCATATTTTAGTAGAAATTCATTTCAAAGATAATTAGCTTTTGTTATTTGACTTAAACAAAGAATTAGGCAATGGCAAGAAGTTTTCTATAACAAACTTTAGTGGAAATAAAAAAAAAAAATTTAAACTACTATGGAAAGTATAAATAAATTCAAGCAAAAAAAACTTTAATTAATTAATAAGAGAAAACATTTATATTTTTGGATTGATTACCCTTTGTCATAAGAATAATGTTTAATTTAAAATATCTTTATTTATACAAACTTTTATGAAAAATAAACTATATTAAGAAATGAAACGGTACTAGATCTACGATGACGGGACCCACTATTGTAAACTTCTTCTTTTAGATACTTAGATTTTTGTAACTACAATCTCAAAACTTGATATGGAAAGAAAACGAATTGTAGTATAATTCACCTATATAGTCACACCTTCTAAAAATCCTAATCATATTAATGTTGTGTAAAAAACCATACAAATCATAAAAATTTCCATAAATAAATAATTTCAATTAAAACGTTTTAATATTCGTACATTTCCAAACTTAAAATAAGTATTATCCATCTATAATATATTTGACCAATTAATTTGAGTAAATAAATAATATATTAGCCAAATATACAATACCGTTTTGGGAATAAATGGATATATTTGTGTTGGTGAAATGTCACGCCGTTATGATCACTGGATTCTGTAAGATTGATCACATGCGTCAACAAGAGTTTCTTTGGAATGCCCGCGAAAATCGTTTCCTTAATGCCTGAAATAGAAATAAAAAAACCTCCGATCATTTATATGTACAGTCGCGTCGCAAAGTAACGCCCGATTATTAAAATAAAAATTCCGATATGTACATGATTTATTCCTTTCTATATTATGTACATAAAGTTTTTTTTTTTTTTATGATTAACTAATACATCCAATGATGTTTCAATTCTTTGTGACATTAAGTCCACAACCTTCCTAAGAGCGTTTTGTCTCAACCCACTTTGCGATTTTTTTTTTTGCAGTATGGATTGGGAGTATTATCCTGCTGAAACACCAATTTTAGATGTCATTTTTAATCAACAAATCATTAATACATTCATACAGTCAAAAATTAAATGGATAAAAAAAAAAAAGAAAATCAGTTGTGCATATTGTTACATCAGAAAATCGGGCGTTACTTTGTAACGTCTCTTTGTCAGGTGGGAGATGGGTGAAACCAAGATCATTGATCTATTTTTTTTTGTCTGTTGAAAAAAAGAAAATAAATTCTTTGATTTTTTGTCAGTTGATTTTTTTCAATACTAGATGGAATAACAAAGGCCAAAGGTTATGTACTGCCGAGAGTAAGTTCAAATTGTGTATTTTGTTTTTTAGAAGTTCTGGTTGTAGGGTTGGAATTGTTTATCCTTATTTTTGTTTGTTCTTTTTGATTATTCATCACTATTGTACTCTTTGTTTAGAACCATATTTACATGATGGTATTGTGGTTTTTTGTTGTATCAAGCTACGAACTGTGAATTTTATAATTTATTTAAATGATTAAAAAGATGGTAAGACAAAATTTATTGCACAAGTGATTTTTTTAAAAAAGAATGGTAAAAAAAATTTATTACATGGATGTGTTAGTGAACTTAATAATTTTTTGGTTTATTCTTATTAAATTAATAAAGTAAATTGATGGTATTTGGTAGTGGGTTGTAATTTCAATTAATAATCAAAAAAATTATTTTTGTTTGTGATATAAAGGTCGATGTCTTTTTAGTCTTCAGTATTGGGCTCATCTTATATCTCGATTATTTCCTCAAGGCTTGACATGATTCGAGAAAAGCTTGGTAGTTTTCCTCTTCGGGCACCATCAACTTTGAAACAGCAATATTTTTATCGCCTTTTTTTTTGTATTTCTACCTTCGCAGTGGATGCAATTGACATTATGTAGAAATAGTAAAATTTATTAGCTAGTCGATTTCTTGCGGCAATGTTGATGCTGCCGGTAGAGGTAAGAGGGAAGTGATAAGTATGATGTACTAGAAATTATCGCCTCAAAAATCACATTAAGATCCTTAAGATAAGCTATTTTATCTTCGTTGCTGTTGGTATTATTGTAACACGTAAGCAACGATTGAGGCAAATCATTATGAACCTTTTGTCACAGAACTTGTCAATGAATAATGTTCCAGAGTTGAGAAAAATCTTATAGGTGTATCCAAACCATCCGGTTCATCAAAATAATGTGCCCAGAATTTTTTTATATGAATTAATATATACAACTATGTAAATGTTAGAAGCTATTGTTATTAATGAAGAGTGTAAAAGAAATAAGAATCTATTTGTTGTTTTTTTGTTGAGAAATTTGATTATTTTTGCGGTATTTTGTATTGAGATTATGAAAAATTTCAATCGTTCTGTTTTAGTCACAAAAAACACTTTTTTTTTTTAAATTTATTTATCTTTATTTGAAAATTTACTTTGAACGGAAAAGATGATTTATTTTTACCTAAGAATAGTAATTGAAGTCACCATATTGACATAAACTCTTCTAAAATATGTTCCAATTTATGTATTTAAGAAAACAAAAGAAAAAAATCTTATTTCTTGTCATGAATATACGTACAGGAAATTTGTTGTTTTTGGCTTATAAAGACCATTATTACCTTATGATAAAAATTTTGAAGAAATGGAGTTTAAATCAAATAAGGAAATCAAAAGAATTTATTGGCTTCTGAAAAAATACTTTTGTATGTGATAAATTTAATAGAGAATTCTTGGTTTTGAGATCCTTTTATACTTTTATACATTATTGTCAACGGTTATTGTAGTTACATAATAAATATTAATTTAATTAATAAGTAGAATATAAAAAAAAACAATTATAAATTTACAAGATTAAATTCTTGTATCAGTTCAGTTATAGCTATTATATTATATTACAGATAAGTTCCTGAAATTCTGAGTTATAGTAATATAAAGTTAAAGTAGTGTTAAACCTATTATTTATAATCTTCATACTACCTGACAATAGTTTCCTTGAATAGTATAATTGTTTCAAGAGTTTCTATTCATTCCACGTGTTTATAGTTATTTGTGATATTTCAAGGTCAAGAAATTTATAATAATAGTTATCAGTAAATATCAAATACATTTTTCCTGGTTCAAAAGAACAAGATATATGAAAAAATTAGATTCTAAATACTTTATTATTATATTTATAAAGTTTTATAACAATAAAGAAAATTTTCCTAATTATAATAAATGCAATAAATGTACAGTAAATAATATTATTAATAATCTATATTTCACTTTCTTCGAAATTTTTTCTAACTTTTTTAGCGAAACTATCATCTGCCAAAATTTTTAATCCAACTAATGTCATTCCTTTTGTTGCTTTAATTGTTTCAAGATGTGCTAATTCAGTCTTAGCTTGTTTGGTAAATCCTGGTGTGTGATTACTTTCGCCAGGAGGCGGATGAATATTATACATTGCATGAAATCCTGGAACCGAATATGTCACATTTCCTTGATCTGTCGAACCTACGGAGATCATTGATTGATGGTTTTTCGATGGGAATTCCACACCAAAATTTGTATTCATATAATTTTCATAACGTTCAGCAATTTGATCGTTCGTTTTTACATCTATAATTAAATATAAAGAAATGTAAAGAAATGTAAAGAAATGTAAAGAAATGTAAAGAAATATCAAGAAATATCAAGATATATAATAATATAATAAAGCTCACCATAAAGTTCTTGCCCCCATGTAATTTTCACCTTCGCTCCTGTTGCTTCGGCAGCTGCAAGAAAACATTTATCTACACGAGGTCGAAGATCATTTACATCCGCGAGTGTTCTTCCACGAATAGAAAACCTACCTGATGTATAGTCAGGAATTACTGTATTAAATATAACAATTTTATTAATTTATTCATTAATGATACTTTAATGATAATAGAAAAAAGTAGATTTAATATATTTAAAATACAAACTATTTGAAGCCTTTCCTAAATAAATAATTAATTAATTAGAAATTAGGAATTATTAATTAATGTATTATTGTATTTATTAAATTTATTTATTACCTCCATCAATAATTATTCCATGAATTCTATAGATCAATTAATTCATTTTAGTATTCATATTGTGGCGTAGTTAATAACCTAAAGAAAAACTTTTATAAGAAAATACCTGTTTGTAGGCAAAATTTGTTGTCTCAACAATCCAATGTTGGTATAAGCCGACACAATTGCATCCAAGGCATTAATTCCTATGAACAATTAATTAAATATAAGAAAAATAACAAAAAAAGAATGGACAAAGAAGAAAGAAAATGAATTACCTTCCCAGGGGTCACCTAGAATTCATTAAAAAAAAAAAATAATCAAGCAATGCATTTTATGTATTTATAAATTTGATTAATAAATTTTTAAACGATTAAATTTTTTATTACCAGCTGCGTGAGCACTTTTTCCAAAGTATTCTACTTTTACTGATTGTATTGCCAAGAAGTTTATAAATGCTCCGTTGAATGGACTATAATATAATAATGTATTAAAGTATTTAATAAAAAATTTTTAAATTTTTGCTCATAAAAACTAAACTAACCTTGGATGAATCATTAGCGAAGCAAAAACTCCTTCATATGCGCCCGCCTTGATCATATCTATTTTTCCATGCCCCTTTTCTTTACATATTAATTATATGAATTATATGAATCATGAATGGTTAACAATTAAAGAATTATGAAAAAAATCGTATTTACCTTCAGCGGGTGTACCAAACAATTTAACTGTGCCTTCGATCTCGAATTTTTCAAGTACTGCTTTAAGACCAATAGCAGCACCTATTGTATCAACAAATATCAATTATTATAAAATTATGAAATAGATGAAATAGTTATTAAAATATCTTTATCTTAACCGGCTTACCTATTCCACTAATTGCTATAAGATCTATGATGATGAAATAAAATAACATTAAAATAATATTAAGAAACATCAAATTTACGAAGATCTAAAAAATAAAATAACTTACTATGACCGCAGGCATGCCCAATACCTGGCAAAGCGTCATATCTAATTATAATAATTGTAATTAAAAACGTGAAAATATGACAACACAAACATGAACATATTATACTGACTCCGAATTGAACGAAACAACACGTCCTTTTCCGGATTCGGAACGATATTCCGCGACGAAGGCCGTATCAAGTCCGAAAGCATTCGGTGTTACGTTAAACCCTTTTTCTTTCATATAAGGAACTATTAAATCATGTGCGTATTTCTCTTGGTAACTCAATTCTGGGCGATCATGGATCTACAAAAAGAAAAAAATTTTTTTTTTGAAATTTCAAAAAAAAATATATATATAATAAAAAAAAACGATTAAATACCAATAAACTTATATCCCTTAATTCACCAGAAACATCATCGATAGCTTTAAGGGCAATATCTTCAATTTCAGAGAGACCATAAATTGATTTTTCATCAGTATTATCCTCGTGTGACTCTATTATACTAAAATTTCTTCCGTTAACTGGTGTTTGATTTTCTCTTGAATCAATAAGCTAATGAAATTATTTAAAATTATAAATATTTATTATTTTTTTTAAAAAAAAAGCAAATAATGAATACAAATTTGATAATCATGATAAAAACACACACCACTTCATTTTGCGAATTACGTTTTAATTTATTTTTCTTGGATTTTTTTTTGAATAATCTCTTTAAATTCTTAAAGAGTCCACAATCATCGGTCGTTTCCGTTTTCTCTTGGATGTAATTCATTATATACCAAATAGAATAAAATATAAGTTGAAAAAAAAATGACAGAAAATAAAAAGTAAAACCAAGGGAACAAATTCAAAAAATTATCATGATTTATAAAGGATCATCATTTAAAAAAAATTTGGAATTTTTTTTTTATTACACTAAATTATAATTATTATAATTATAATGACTATTATAGTAAAGCTATTTATCCTCTACTGATGTATTACCGTCGGTTCCGATGATAATTTTTTTGCCGACATTTACATGATCATATGGACAATGTCTACAATTATTCCCACAACAGTAACCCCTTTCTTTATGATATAGTTCAGTCATTACTAGATATGATGTTTCGGGATCTATGTATGTTTTTTCATTATTCTATTTTTTTTACAAAATCATGAGTTTATTTAGACAATGCACGGATATTTAATTTAAAAGCGGGGCGGACTGCCATTTTATCATAAGCATTTACCTGTATGGCTTTTTTGTGAACTTCGGTCCACGGATAATTATTTTCTTCTTCTAGATTTTTCTTGTCGATTGAGGAGTTACTCTCATTTTTTATAGTTTCATTTTCTAGAATTCTTAAATCTTTTTTTATATTGTTCTTAGATCTTGAGTTCATAATTGTTCTATTCGATAGATTTGTTCTATAAAAGGATCTGACCAAATTTATTATCATAAAGAAAATAAGTTCGGAATTTTTCTCCGAAATGTTTTATATTTTTATTGAACAATGTCCGTAATTATTGGTCAAAAGTTTATTGTAATAATAAGCTTCCTTATTTTTTTTTCTCAGGTACAGCAATATTTGATATACGTATGTAAGTAAGTCATTACACGCGAAATAAGTAAAATCCCACGGAATATAATTACTCCTAAAAAAATGCATTCAAGTTTACCATTTAGAGTATGATAGACAAAGATTGTCATTGATTCAATGAGTTTGTGGCGTTTAACTGATTAACTAAATGAAAAAGTCCTGTTCTCAATTCAAATATCTTGATATTTTTCTACGCTTGACGCAATCGAGACCCTGATAATACATAAACAGTCAAGTCTCTCTATTATCACACGATCGGAACCAAAAAAAAAGGGGATTATAAGGAATTGTGATTATATAGAGTTTTTTATATTGCATTGGTTCAAGTGTGATTATATAGAGAAAAATCATCTTCAAAGAATAAATAATGATAAAATATTCGTTACATTTTGAGGAGTCATTCATCTTTAATCAAAATGATAGCTGATATTATTTCTGCAGGTTTCAATTTTCTTGAGCAAGACAACTCTGTAATTTATTTCATTATTATTATATTGAAGTAAATCATAAAGTGTGGTAACATTCGTTTTGGCTGAGTTATTAATTCATTTCGTTGAACAAATTTTGGTTTCGCCTTCAATAATTGAAATATGAATTCATTTGTGCTATTTTTTTTTTTTTTATATTCGCGGTAATTGAATTAAATATAGATATATATATTTAATTAAAAGACTGTGAGAAAATTTAAAGAATTAGTAGAAAAGTTTTAAATCGTTTCGCACAGCCACCTTATATTACAGGTTTTATTTTTATTTTTTCGTGAATTTTGCAAAACAAATAAACCTTTTATTGTCAATCTCTTTACTGTATGTTACACAGGATTTATATATAAAACAATGAAGTTTCTTTGATTTATTTCGAAATGATATAATGTTATGTATTTTTTTCAGCTTTAGATTGAACCTTTGTAAATAAAAAACAAATTTTTAAAGAACTTTAACGGTTCCTAAAATCATCGGGGATCTATAAATCTGTTTTTTAGTTGTAATATAATCGTTTATAAGAACTTTTATTTCTAGCTCCAATAGGTACGGCCATACACAGTGAAAGGCACCGGAACCCGTCCGATCTCCGAAGTTAAGCCACTGATGGCCCAGTCAGTACTATGGTTGGGGACAACATGGGAATACTGGGTGCTGTACCTTTTGTGTTTTTCCAATTTTGTCGTTACTGCGGGATGAGACAAAAACTTTATTCTTGTTACACGAAATTTTATAACATAAATTGCAACATTTTAAAAATTTCCATAATTACTTTTCTTTCTTATTTGTAAAAAAAAATGGCTACTAAATTTTACGATCGTCTATCAAACGACCTTACACAACTTTTTGAAAGTGGTGTTAATTATGATGCCTCAATTGAAGTCGGTGAAGCTTCCTTTACCAATATTTATAAGGTACATTCAATTATTTTACAATCCCGTAGCCCGTATTTTAACAAGAAATTCAATGAAACTTTCAATGACAATCATGTCAAAGCATTAAAGCTCCCTAACATTTCTGTCAAAGTGTTTGATGTTATTATCAAGTAAGCTTGAATATTCCTTTTTTTTTTAGAAAATAATAAATAATTTATTTTAATTATAATTTTATAATAATAAATTATTTACAGATATATTTACGGTGGAAAAATTTCATTGGAAAAATTGGAAAATTCTATTATTTTTGATCTTTTAATTGTTTCAGATGAACTTGAATTAGGTGAATTAGTAGAACATCTCCAAACTTTTCTTATTAACAATAATGCTTCATGGTTAAGACTGAACTTTGCTCAAATTTATCAGAAAAGTTATCAAGTTAAAAACTTTAAGTTTATTCAAGAATTTTACAATGATATTATTGTCAAATACCCTAATACTATTTTTGAATCTGAAAATTTTCATTCTCTTCCTGAAAATGTATTAATCAATATTCTTAAAAAAGATGACTTGCAATTAGAGGAAATTAAAATTTGGGAATATTTAATTCAATGGGGGAAAGTTAAAAATTCTACTTTACCTACTAATCTCAAAGATCGGACAAATGATAATTTTTTAACATTAAAGGAATCTTTAAAACAATGTCTTCCACACATTAGATATTTTAGCATTTCCGGTAAAGATGTTGTAGAAAAGATTTTTCCATATCAACAAATTCTTGAGCCTAACCTTTTTTTAGACATTAATTCTAAAATCATGGTCCCTGACAAACCAATCTCTTCAATTGTGTTACCACCACGAAAGATTTTAAACGCAACGCTTCCAAATCGAAATGAACCTTTCGAATCAACCCTTTTCACCGTAATTAGAATAATTAAGAATTTACACAAATAAAATATTGTCAACCTTGAAAATATATTAATAAAAAGATTTTTTTTTAATATAAAAACAACAAATATTAACTTTTATTCTTTTTAATTTTTGAAAAAATTAATTGATTTGATTATCACAAAATTAATAATAAATAAGGTTAATTTTCAATAATAAAAAAATTTCACATAATAAATTTCTTTTTTGGATTTATTCCCTAATTTAATTCAAATTTACTACTTTAGTCTTTAATTAATTTATTTAGTTACTAAAATGAATGAATTAAAATAAATGAATTAAAGACATTTTTCAAAAGACAAAAAAAATTATAAAGTATGAATTTAGAATTAAATTGTGATGTTATTGATTTGAATAATTTCGATAACTATGGGTGGCATAACGCCGTTTTTATTCGAGATCACCTATGTTATTATATGTTATTGAAAAAAATAATCTCCCCTTTAAAAAAAAAAAGTTTCTTTCAAATAAGTAAGAGAATAGAGAAACGTAACTCATTATAAAGAAATAGAAATGATAAATAAAGAAACCATATTATTCATTAAGAACTACGCCACTACTAACTGATCAACTGATCGAATAATTATATACTGATTACGTGAGATACTAATATTTGCTATATTCTTTTCCGCAAATTAAACTTCCCACGAGAACTTCAAGCATTAAGGATAGTCCGTCAAACCTATAACAAACAAACATTGATCTTTTTTTTTTTAATTAAAAAAAAATGTTTGATTGTTATTGGTTCGATGGGCAATCCCTATTGATTAATAAAACTTATGAGGATTTTGTTTGAGGAAAAGAATAAAACAGATAAAGTTTGTAAAATTAGGGAATTGAATGAAAGTTGAATTGTGGTAATAAATGATAAGAGGTGGAAGATAAACCACATTCGAAATTGTTATCGAAATATCCATTGTTGTCGCTTCCAATTAATTCGAGTTGTACATGCTCTTTTGTTGTTGATGGTAGTTGATAATTGGTATAATTGATATACATGTTTTCTTTTTGATAAATTTCGAAGTTTTCTGACGGTGGAGAAGAAAAATTTTCGTCATAAGGAGCAGAATATGATGTTAATTGATAATAATTATTGCATTCAAGACAACCATTTTCTTCTTCCAGAGCAATTTCGGTATTTTCAGTATTTTGATTTTCGACAATTTCAATATTAGGGAAAATCATTAAATCGTTCATATAAAGATTTTCTACGTAAATTTCTGGAATTTTGTTTATGTATTCTTCAGAATATTGTCCAGCAACAATATTTGAGAAATTATTATTATTATTATAATTATTAATCAGAGGAGTAGAATGTATAGTTGAAGGGGTGGACGCTAGAGAATTTTCTTTAATATTTTTTTTTTGCGGTGACCTAGGTCTTTTTTTTCTGCTAGGTTCATATCTATATTCCGGATTTGAATATAATAAACGTTTTTTTGCTAGATCGGCTAGTTCTATGAAAAGATAATATACAGCCGGATTTTCCTGTTCGTTCCATGCCTGGGTCGCCAAAGTTGATATAATATCTGCTTTTTTAACATTATAATTTTGATCGTTTTGAATTTTTATTTTATTTTTTCGTAAACCTTTGTGAAAATTTTTACGAAAAATCATAAAAGGATTTAAGGAACGCGGCGGTTGTTCCCTTTCATTTTTCGTATATTTGGAACCTTCTCTCGAATTAGCAGAAGTTTCTGTCAATTCTTCTAATGACAAATAAATGGAATATGCGGGATTTACTAACAGTTTTTCGACTTTTATTTTTTGGTCGAAATATTCCTCTTCGATTGTCTTCGAGTTTTTGTAACTTTGGGATGTTCCAAGAATAAATTGAAATTCTCGAGATTTTGTAGACATGGCAAAAAAGTTTTTAATAATAACAACAATAGTGATTATAATAATGATGTGACGATGATAGAGTTCAATTAATAATTTTTTCGATTTTATCGGGTGGTACATTCATTTTATTCCTTTTCTGGAAACAAAGCCCAAGTATTAAAAGAAATATCATTCTCATTCCCATGTGCAATCTTTCTGGCAAATTCGATAAATCAAAAATGTTAAAAAATGATTATTTGGGTTTTACGATGACAAATAGGAAAAAATTAGAAAAAATTAGAAAACGTGCGTGACAAAAAACAAATACGAAAAAGTAAAGATCGACAACCCTAACCTAATCTAACCAGCATTAACTCTAACTCCTAACCTGGCCAACACTAACCTAACAATTTCTTAGATCAATTTATGCACACAAATTCATGGGTACACTAATTCGATGTACACAAATTTTAACTGGTTTTTCAAATTTAGAAATATTCTTTGTTCTCAGAAAAGGATGTTTGTTACACATCACGGTTTTTGACATGTAAATAACATGGCGAATACAAGAGAAGAGATGTAATGATGATGATAATAATGAATGATGATAATAATGAATGATGATAAGAAATTTCTTTTCAGAAAACGCGAAAAGCGAATATTCAATAAGGAATGTTCTTTTATAAATATAAATTGTAACGTAACATTATAAATTTTATATTCGTGTAATGAACAGTAATTGTTGAAATGTAATATTTATTATCAATAAAATAAAATAAAACATATTACCTGCACAATTTTTATAGAATGCTCTTTCGTTAGTATTATATTATCTGTAACAATAAATAGAAAGAAATAGAAAGAAGAGATAATAATGGTAACAATAAAAGCAGATGATAATACGTATGAAAGAAAAAAATATTCTAACTAAATAAGGATAAAATAATAACTTGAATTAATCATATTTATCTGTTACGATGATGAAAAAATTATGATTTTGACGCTTTATTATTGTATTATTGTCATATATAATATTGTTTTATACTTTATATGGATTACGGGAAGATTCCCCTGGAATGTGGAGGTCGTGTATTACTATTTATAGAAAGGTAGATCTAGATTCTGTCATATTAAATTGTACAAATATATATTATTTATATTATTTATTATTTATTATTATTACAAATTAAAAAGTTTATTTTTTTTTTTTTTTAAAAAAAAATACTATTTCTTATCTCTTATCTTTAATTTTTTTCCTTCCATTCTTGTTCATTTTTTCTATCTCGCGCTATCTTATCCATTATCATTAAAACTACTTTAAAACTCGTAAATGTATTTTATTTTGTATTTATATTTATTTTTTTATAAATATATCATTATTCAGATCAAAATTAATTCCTCAATTTTTTACTTCCAAAAAAAAAAAAAAAAAAAAATTATATTTACAAAAATCAAAAAGTTTCAAAAAAGGTTTATAGAAATCTTATAGAAATCTTATATGTATCCAGAAAATATTCCACGCCAATTTCTCATCAACGACAACAACAAAACTTTCATTCTTGTAAAAAACAACTTTTATCAAAAAATATTAACAACGTTACGAGCAAACATAAAAAAACAAAGAATATAATTAATTTAATTGCACAATGATAAAAATTGAATTGCACACTGATGAACTTTCTCAAGTTTTATGCATACTTGGTGGATTCATAATATGTTATGGTTTGGTATCTTATTTAATCAAAGAACGATTGTACTTATCTGAAGCTTGTAAGTTTGGTTACATTTTTTTGTGGGATCATTTCCTTATTTCCTTATTTGACAATCATGTGATATATGTGATATACAACGAATTAATTATTATATTATTAGTGGTATCAACAATTGTAGGGATAATTTTAGGTCCTGTAGCTTTACGTATCTTGAATCCTAGTGTATGGGGAAATCAAACTGAAATTACTCATGGATTTACGCGAATTGTTCTTGCCATTCAAGTTATGTTCTCTGGTGTAGCATTACCAAAGTATGTTATTTATAAATTATTTGAAAAATCTTTTTTTTTTTTTTGAAGTTTACTTAATATATATATATATATATGTATTATTTATTATTTATTTAATATGTTTATTTATTTATATTAGGGCATATCCAGTTAAAGAGTTCAAATCTCTTATGATTTTACTTTTTCCTGTATTGATTTCCTCATGGATTTTTAGTGGATTATTAATATGGTGGATAATTCCACAATTAACATTTGTAAGATTATTTTTAATCACTCTTGATATTATTGTCACGTTATTTCACTCAAGAATTTTGAATTTTCCTTGAATTTTATAGTTAGGATCACTGGCATTAGCAGCATGTATAACTCCTACTGACCCGGTAAATTGATTATTTATTATTATTATTCTATCCATTTGTAATTGATTCATCTAAATAAAAATTTTAATTTTCTTTCTTTTTTTTTTAGATTTTATCAAATTCAGTGGTTAAAGGAAAATTTGCAGAGGTAATGAGCGAACAACATTTACAAATGATTTTAATTTATATATTTTTTTTTAATTTTTGCAATAATTACGCTTATACAGAAACATGTTCCTCCTCATATTCGAAATTTACTTTCAGCTGAAAGGTATGAATAAATGAATTTTTATTTGTGTATCTCTTTTTACATTACTTTTTTTTATTTACTGTTTATTATATATTCTTTAATATCCTTTAATATTCTTTAATATTCTTTAATATTCTTTAATATTTTTTAATATTTAGTGGAGCAAATGATGGTAATTATCAAATTAGATGTCACAGTTACACAATTACACAATTATAATTATAAAATTATCAAAACTAAAATGAATTAAATATCAACAATTATGATATAAATTTAAAATCAGGTTGCGCAACTCCATTTTTATCTTTTGCATTTTACCTAATGGAGAGAGAATCTGTTGGTCCAATTATTGGAAAATGGATTTTAATTTCGTGGCTTTATGAAATTGGAGTTGCAATTGTTGTGGGAATTGTTGCCGTAAGTAATTAATTTTATATAATAAAAAAATAATTTATTTATATTTTATTTTAATTAATAATATCATTTATATAATTTAATTTAGGGATATATTGCAAGAAAGCTATTATATTATTCAGAACAAAAGTAAGCAAGCAATAATAATGATGATGATGATGATGATGATGAATTTATTAATTAATCATTTTTTCACTTTATTATCTTAGTCGATTAATAGATAAAGAATCATTTCTGGTGTTTGCCATAGCTTTAGCAGTATGTTTATGGTTATAAATATATTTTATATATTATACTTAATAATATGCAATACGTAATAATACACATTATTTTTTTTTAATAATAATAATAATAATAATAATAATAATAATAATAGTTATTCGTAATGGGATTTGTCGCAATGATTGGTTGTAATGATTTTTTAGCATGTTTTGTTGCTGGAACTTCTTTCACCTGGGAGTAAGTATTCGCAACATATTTTCACACGTGCATTCTTTCTCTTACATTATTCTTACACGCGTACTTTTTATACTTTTCATTAGTGATTGGTTTCGAACGGAAACAGAAGAAGCTCATTTACAAGAAGTCATTGATATGTTATTAAATTTAGCAGTATTTGTATTTATTGGATCAATTATTGAATGGAGATCATTTCATTTACAAATACACATTTGGAGATTACTTGTACTTTCATTATCGGTATTATTATTAAAGAGAATGCCAATAGTATTTTTATTTTCTAAAATTAAATTATTACCAGCAGTTAAAACTTGGCGTGAAGGTAAACAATAATAATTAATTTTATTTATTTATTTAATTATGAAATATATTTTAATTTATTCTTTTGATATTTTATTATTATTAGCTTTATTTACTGGATGGTTTGGTAAGATTTTTATTTTTTCATTTTAGAATATTTTTATATTTAAATTAATTCGTTTATTCTTTTGCGTACGTATGTTTAATAGGTCCCATAGGTGTTGGTAAATATTTATTTTATCTATTTAAATAATTTAAAAATTTAAATTTATATTTAAATAATTTAAGTTAATTAGATTTAATCAATTTTTTTCTAAAAAAAAATAAAATAAAAGGTGCAATATATTACGTAACAATAGTAGATAAAAAAACACCAAATAATACGGTTCTTCATGAAGTTGCTCAACCAAGTAATATGATTAACATATATATATATATTTTTTATTTATTATTAAAAATATTCTAATTTTAATTTTTATTTCATTATTTTTATTATTTTATTTAGTTATTTTCTTCCTAGTATTTAGTTCTATCTTGGTACATGGAATTACAGTTCGTAAGTCATTCATTAATATCGTATTTCTTTTTTTAGTATAATTCTTACTCCTTTGTATTGTATTCTCACTTCCATTCTCATTCTCATTCTCATTCTTTATTCATTTATTTTTTAGCTTTGATCAAGATTTCAAAAAGGTAAATATCATTTTTATACTGGATTACATTTATATTTGTTTATATCTTTTACTCATGTATATATTTAATATTTACATTTTAAATAAAATAGAATCAACACTCGAACCCTTACTATAAGTTCAATAAACAATCAAGTTTCAAGATTACAAATAATTAAATTTGGTCAAGATATAGTAATTGATAAGAGATCGAAAAAAACCAATGGAGATATTGTTAATAATGAAGGTGAAGGTAATAAAGATGAAGGTGATAATAAAGAAGATAATCAAGAAGAAGGAAGAGTAAGAATTGATATAACAAATCCCGAAGATAGAAATTCTCAAGAAATTGATATCACTGAACCAACATCATCATCATCGACTTCACAACCACCAATTAAAAGAGGATCAATGAGTTCAAAGTATGCAATTTGGGATGAAGGAGATAATTATATTATTGAAAATTATGAAGGTGAAGATATTAGAGTTGTACCTTCATCGTCGGTATCGTATAAATTTTAAATAATTGATTGTAACAGATAATAATAGTATTAAAATCGGACGACATTAGATAACATCAGATATAAATGAATTTGTATCCTTTAACATTTCTTGATGTTTTGAACATTATATAAGTATACAAATTATCTATTATAGTATATGGTGCATGTGAAAGGTTTTTGCGTATAACTTATACTCTACTCAAACAGTTAAATTAATCAGATTAAATTTTAGATGGCAAAAGAAAGTAGATACTCTCTTAAAAATTTGTATTTTATAAAAAAAAATAACATTCAATAATCATTGATAACATTTTGATTAAAATTTCTTTATTATTAAAAGTGAATAAAATTATAATAACAAATATAATAAACCTAATTTTATTAATATTATTAATATAACATATAAATATTAATATTATGTTGCAAAGAATTAGATTAACAATTCAAATGAGCATTATCACACCCAATAACAATTTTGTTAAAGTTAGATGAAAGGTTTTACATCTTTGAGTAGGACTGTATTTTGTACTTGGGGAAATGTAGGTCTTAGAAGCTCTGTTTAGAATAAATTGCACAAACACATGAAAATGTAAATTGCAACGAAAATAAAGAATTCGTAAAATGATGAATTTATAATATTTGTAATTCATGGTCGCGAATTGTTCAAATCTTTGAAGTTTTGTTTAATCCGTTAAAAAGGAAAATTAGAAATAAAAAAAAATACATTTAAAATTATAAAAAAATTATGGAATTTTTATGATTCGAAAGCCTAAACATATTTCATATTACCTAAACGTATTATTGTTTTTAAATATAGTAAAATATGGTCAAAATTATCCCAATATGAAATGAATTATTATAAAAGAAACGAGAATTCTTCTTTATTCATTAATTATAGATTTTAAGAACTCGGACCAAAATAATTCTGGTTTAATAGATGGCCATTGAAAAACAATCGATAACCAGCCCTACTTTGTTTATTTATTTTCTCATGCTCCAGTCGAGGATGCGGTAGTGCCGTACATCAAGAATCTGCCAAGTTTATACCCCTAACTTTTCACAGTAATTAATTTATAGATTAGATTAGATAAAAATGCGAGATTAAAAGATTTTGTGAAATTTTTAATAATAAACAATAAACAAATATTTACACTTTATTATAAGTTTATTATTAAATACGAATAAAATTTTAATTATAATAAAAAACTCACTTTTGTTTAGGGGTTGGAACCGGGTCCCTTTGAGAAAACCAAATATGGATGATTTTAAAATCGGATATCCGGGTGAAAACGGATGATTTTCTAAAAAAAATTCCATCCGATTTCACCCGGATTTGTATAATCCGGTTTCACCCGGATACCGCTGGTGACCCTGGTTTAAACTTTCGAAACCTAATCAGGGACTATGGTTTTATGCAATCACATTAAATGAATAATTTTGCATAAAACAATTTTATCACATCATAAAATTGCATAATTTATAATTCTCTATAGTCTATCACATAATCCACAGTATGATGTTTAATTGTTATTGATTATAATTGATTTATAAATCCTTTTTCCTTTTTTTTGTGATGTCACCAAAAAAAACTCAAAGCTATACCAGTTCACAGCAGATGTAAAGAATATGGCAATATTTTTCGTGTTGATGATAATATACTTTTTTTGTAACTACTGCAATACTTCTGTAGAGTGGAAGCAAAAATCAGTTGTAGATAACCATTGTAAAAGTCAAAAACATATTTCAAATGTGAATAGTCATAACAATAAGGAAAAAATAAAACACAACTTACTCTTTCTACTACCCAAACTGCAGCTGATTTAAAAAAACAAGTTATTTAAGATCTCTTAGAAGCATTTATAGTAGCAGATATTCCTCTTGAAAAAGTTAATAGACTAATTCCATTTTTTAAAAAGTATCTCAAAAATGGTGGTTCAATTTCTTAGGCCCCAACACTTCGTCAAATTTATTTACCTAATGTTTTGATAAACATTATCAATTTTTAAAGTTATTATTTGATTCTAAACCAGTGGCTATAATTATGGATGAAACTACAGATGATTGTGCAAGAAGCATTGTTAACACTATTTTTACTTATCATGACAAAACAAAACTAGTATCCATAGATTTTCTTGAATGAGTTAACAATACTACCATAGGACAAACTCTTATAACTATTCTTACAAATTTCAATATATCCTTTAATTTACCACGATTGTTTCTTTCTGATTCAGCTGCCTATATGAAGAAATGTCATTGGGAAATTTTATTACCATTAATGCCTCAATTAACTCATGTTTCATGTTGTGCACATATTTTAAATCTTATTGGATACAAATTTATTTATTTATTTATCTAATTTATTTATTTAAATTTTTTAAATTAATTTTTATTCTTAATTTAATATAAAAATTATATTTTAGAGATACTTGGAGAACATTTCCACATTTTAAAATGTTAAAGAATCTCCTGGAAAAAATTAAAGAAGTTTTTGTTTATTCTCCCGCTCGGCAACAAAATGTATGGGATTTTTTCTCCTTGTAAAATTCCTTTATACAACAAAACCCACTGAAATTCCTGGTTTAAGATGGTATTTTATGCAAAAGATCATATAGTTTATTGGCCTACCTTTTTAAAAAAGAAGCTGAAAATGATAAAAAACATAATGATCTGGAGGTTATCAATTCTCATTTATAGAATGAACAAGAGTTTGGTGTTATTATCATTTATCTTAATTTTATTTCAATTTATGCAAAAGAATTTGTTCAAGACTTAGATTTTTTTCAACAATCAAAAAAGCCTATTTTTTCATTAGTGGAATCACGACTTCAACAACTTACTTCATATATTGAAACAAATAGAAATGCAAATTATTTTGGTCCATTATTAGAAAACTTAATTACAAGTTTAAAATTTAATGTAGAAGAATTTTATATTATTTTTAGAGAAGCTTTTGAAGTAGCTTGTCAAAAATTTAAAGTACACATTTCTAATCATCCATCCCATTTACTTTTTCATGCAAGTCAAGTTTTTGATCCAAAATATATTCATATAGGAGATATTTTACAAAAGGATATTATAAGATATAATATTATTAAAGAATTTGATAATCCATCAGATGAGTTATTACAAGAATGGGAAATTTATTGTGAATTAAATAATGAAATAATTAATGAAATCAAATTAGATCAATATTGATTAAGTAAGGCAATACAATTACCAATTCTTTTTAAAATAGCTTTTGATCACCAATATCAAGTTGTAGTGTAGAATGAAGTTTTTCAATGTATAATTCTTTATTAGATAGTGTTCGTCAAAATTTATCTTTGGATTCTCTTAAAAGATTAAATATGTTATATTTAAATGACTTTTAATATAAAATTTAATAAAGAATAGTTTATTTTTTTTGTTCTATTTTTATTTCGTATTAAATTGAATTTACTATAAAATTTATAAATAATATCACATTTTAGTATAAAACTAATAAATAATATCATTTTGTCACCGCATAATTTCATCGTCCCTGTGTAGCTCTATATTATAATATAACGAAGTATTATTCTTTTTTTTTTGCCAATTTTTATAATATTTATAAATCAATTGTTTGCACAATTAACAATGATTTAACAATGAAACGATTATACACAACAATTCTTCCAAAGAATTGCTTTCGGGAGGGATAAATTATAGTTGAGCGTTGCACAGTAATAAACTAGTCGTAGGATTTTTAACATGTATAAAGCGTATAAGAATTTCCGTACAAAAAGGAGGTAATAAAGCAAGTTATAATAATGTAAATAATGAGTTTGTAATACATGGTCACGAATCGTTGTAGTTTGTTTAGAAAAAAAAATTTTTTTATAGGAAACAAAAGAAATAAAAACTATAAAAAATCAGACCTTGATTTCTTTAAACACTTTAATTTTATGCTATGCTCGTCAAAATGTATTGTTTCAGATAATATTGTTGACTTATTGTTTTTATATTTGCCGGAAATATAATTGCCGAAACCGAAAATATTTTCGGCTGCCTTAATTATTTGGATGCCTTAACTATTTTCGGTTCCCATAATTATTTTCGGCTGCCTTAATTATTCTATATGCCGAAATTATTTGCTGACAATAAAAGTTTTCAAAATTTTTTTGTGCATTTTTTACATTTTTTTTTTTTGAATTTGCTCGCGATTTATGAAACATACAGCAATTTCCTACTAATGCATTTCTATAATAAATCGAGAGGTCTTGTTCTTGGCTACAAAATGGTATATTTTTCATCTCTGTGGTGTCGATATTCCACGGATTTTTTACTTTAAACTGTAATAATTCGATGAATATCGAATGAAATGTATACCATTTTGTAGCCAAGAACAATGTCTTTCGATCTATTATAGAAATATTTTAGTAGAAAATCGTGAGCGAATTCAAAAAAAAATGTTAAAAACGCACAAAAAAACATTTTGAAAACTTTTGTTGGCAGCAAAATAATTTCGGCATATAAAATAATTATGGCAACCGAAAATATTTTCGACATTTTCAGTTTTGAAAGTATATGCTGAAAAGACATTTTGACGTGCCGTAATGCCGTAATTCTGGCTAATTTCGGCAACATCTATAATGTGGAATACTAAGGATGATAGAAATATTTAGATATGGTAATTTCTTTTGATATTTCTTGAGATTTAAGACTTTAAATTATTTTCTGAAAGAAAGAATTCAATTACTATCGTTGCCTTATTATTTCCCCTTTAGAAGCTATTAAAAACAACGAAATTCTTTTTATGATTCTTATTTTAAAACAACTGAAATTCTTTTTATAATTCTTATTTTATTTGCATAACAATAACCAAAAAAAGTTTATTTCCTCATTATTTTTCGTTGGTTTGTATTTTCCATTTATGCAGAGAATGAAAATTTTTATCAAAAGTTGAACTTTAAATTTATTTATATTTTATAAAAAGTTTGCATGTTGAATTTATATATAGATTAAAGGTTATAATAAAAAAAAATAAACTTTTAGTCAATAATTATGTACGTTTTATGAGAAGTCCAAACATCTTATGTGTTCAAACATCTTATGTGTTGATCTTGGTTATCAATTTTTATCGTGTCGCCCATTTCGAAAAGACCAAACCATTTGTGAAGTTTTGAGGAAATTCGGGGGGTGTCTATTTTCTATTATCCCAATTTATAGTTCCTTGTGCTTAAATACCAGCGGTTATGTGTCTATATGAATGAACTTACTTTATTTAATTTTTTAAATAAAAACGTTTTCCATTTTTGGTTTAATCATTCTATTGTCATCACATGTGCATTCAATTTTTATTTTAGAGATTTCTTTAAATTACTAATTTTATACTAAATCTTATTTTAGATATTTCCTTAATTTTAAACCAATATCCTGTTTTAGAAATTTCTTTAAATCCTAATTTTATTAAAAATTTGGTTAGAATGGTTAATATTAAGAAAGATAAAAAGATATTATATATAACATGCGAATATCGTAAAAGTAAACGTAAAATTAAAATAACCTTATCATATTATTATCCTATTATTATTTTTACATAAGAAAAAAAGAATAAAAAAATCATGTCTACAACAACTAGCAATGACGATAATAATAATGAAAAAAATTTTGTAATAAAAGAAGGAAATGACTCATACAATTGTTGTGACAATAATTCATATGTTAACAGTGAGAAAAATATTGATGATGATGATGAACTTCCTCGAGTTCAAATGTCTAAAATTAAATTAGATATATTATTTTCTGGGTAATTAATATATATATATTTATATATACAATTCACTCTTTCAATTCTCTCGCTTCTTAATCTTAAGCAATAACTTTAAATAATAACTTTGAAAATTGATTTACGACATAGACTTTTATTCGGAGTATTATTATCATCATTAAATATGACTATTGTCGCTACAGCTATGTAATTATCTTTCTTATTATTGATATTGTTATTGCCTTTTATTGAAATTATTATTATTAACTTTGTATGTATTTAATATGTTATTTTCCAGACCAGCTATATTTAATCAATTTGGATCAATTGAAAAGACCGCCTGGGTCGCAATTGCCGATTTATTCACAGCCGTAATTTGATTCTTCAATTAAGATTCTTTAATTTTTCATCTTTCATTTAATTCGATTTATTCTCTAACTAATAAAATTTATAAAAAAAAAATAAATAGACAGCTTTTCAACCAACTTATGGAAATTTTGCAGATATTTTTGGTAGAAAAGTCACTGTATTATCATCATTATTAATTTTCGGAATAGGATCTGCATTATCCGGCGCATCGTCTAGTATAGTAATTATCATTATTTATTATATAAAGTAATTGTCATTATTATATAAAGTAATTACGTTCATTCGTCATTCATTAATTTTTAATTTTATTTCATTTAGAATATGTTGATTGCATCTAGAGCAATTACAGGTATTGGTGCAGGAGGATTTATTGGGTATGTATTTTTTTTAAAATCCTAAAAGATATTAATCTTTCTTTCTTTCATGTCCGCTCATATTTTAAGTGATTTACTTTCTTTTTAGTTTGACAAGTATTATAATAGCAGATATTGTGAGTCTCAAAAATCGAGGAAAATATATGGGATTCGCTGGAGGAGTTTATGCCATAGGATCAATATTAGGACCACTTCTAGGTGGACTTTTTTCAGATCGTCTTTCTTGGAGGTGAAATAATTTTCATTTGCTAATAATTGCGATTATTTACATTATTTTCTTTATATTTTCTTTATATTTTCTTTATATTTTCTTTATTGTTACAGATGGATATTTTATATTAATCTACCACTTGGAGCTTTAATAACTATTTTTATAATCCTTTTACTAAACATACCTTCTCCCCCAGGATCTTTAAAAGACAAACTTAAAAGAGTTGATTGGTTGGGAACATTATTAATGGCTATTTCAGCAATTTCATTATTATTACCTTTACAATATGGTGGAATTGAACATTCTTGGAATTCGCCACTGATCATAATATTATTTATTTTGGGAGGTTTGGGATTTATAGCGTTTGTTTATGTCGAAACTTTTATTTCCATTGAACCAATTGCTCCTGGTATGAATTATATTATATCATTATTATTATCATTATCGTTTAAAATTTTTTTATAAATTATTATTTTTTTTTTTTATTACTTTCAGTCAAATTATTTAAAGATCGAACAATTGTCGCATGTTTTGCTTTAAACTTTTTCTATAGCATAGGTCTATATGAAAATATATTTTATGTTCCATTGTTCTTTCAAATTGTTGATGGTGATTCAGGTAAATATATTACTCCTTATATTGCATTGTATTATATTAAACTTTAAATTATTACTCAATATATTAAACTTTATATTAAACTTTTATTATTTAATATAATAAAAACTTTAAATTATATTATATTTAAAAAAATTTTTTAGCCACAAAGTCTGGTACTAAATTACTTGCATATGTTTTGGGAGCAGTTGTCTCTGCTGTAATAACTGGTCAAATACTATCCCGTGCATCAGGTTATTCATATAAAATAATATGTGTAATGGGTGGAGCTTTAATGACTATTGGAGGAGGATTAACTTTCGGTTTTAATGAAAATACAAATTCAAGAGAACAAATTGGATATCTTTTAATTTCTGGGTTAGGTGCTGGATCAGTTTTTCAAACTGGTTTATTAGCAGCGCAGGCCATGGTTAAGCTAGAAGATATTGCTACAGTTACTTCTTTGGTATGTTTATTTATTTATTACAATCCATTATATGTGCATATTTTTATATATCTATTAAAAAATTTAATGTTTACCAAATTTTTTTTTTAAAATAATATTAGATAACATTCTTTAGATCACGTAAGTAATAATTTTTTATATTTTTTTATATTTTATAAATTTTATATATTTACTATATTTACTATCATTTTTTTTCTATTCCAGTGGGATCAGTAATAGGACTATCAATATTTTCTTCAATCTTCAATAACTTTTTAATTAAAAATACTCTTGAAACATTTCCTGGTTTTAAAATTGATCAGTTCAAAGGAGATCTTAACACATTTAAAGCTTTACCAAACACAATTAAATCACCTATATTAGGTATATTCGTAAAATCTTTTCAAAATGTATTTTTAGTAGGTCTTATAGCTGGTGGTTTATTACTTTTTAGTTCTTTATTTATGAAAAATTATATTAGAAATGGTAGAGAAAAGATTAGTAAATAACAGAATCTATTTGATTATTAATATTTTAACTCTTATTTAATTATTCTATTGATAAGATTTTTTTTTCTCTAATCCAATAAACTTTATTAATGTTTATTATTTGGCAAGATTATTTTAATAACATCATATGTTTAATATTAAATAATAATAAAAATTCAAAATATAGATTTTACTTATCTACATTCCGTATTCTCAAGATTTTATCTAAATATAATACTACATTATAATAGAATATACTTGGAAAACTCAATATAAAAATAAAAGTAATAAAAGTGAAAATTTTTTTTTGATATTTTTATTGATGTCAAGAAAAATAGAATAATTTATTAATAAATTCATAAGAAAGAAATATGCAATAATTTATATCACTATCGTTACATTATTACATTACAAGTCTAAATAAATTATCAAACTGAAAAGTTTTTTTTTTTAATGTTGATAAAGGAGAAAAATTTAAAAATTTGACTATTTTCTTCATTTAACTTTTAATATAAATTTCCATCATATTCTTGGTTGACATTTTTGTGAATATGCTTTTTTTGTATAATTAAAATGTTAAAAGTTCCAAAGACAACTTTATATATTTGACTGTATGCTTTTTTTAAACAGTTCTTTCGTAATAAATTACTTCAAATATTTTTTCATTTTATAACTTTCGAAATAAAGAAATAAAAATTTATCTTATAATTTTATTAAACAAAGAAATAAATAAAACAAAGATACAGTATATCAATTTGCATATTTATTTCTATAAGAAAAAAATTTGTCTTCCGCTTTTCCAATAATAATAATAATAATTTTTATGCGATTTAACGTTACTTACAATAAAGAATATTCACCGATCTATTTAAATTACAATAAAGAATATGCTTAAAATAATCGTTGATATTATCATCGTCGGGTCCATACAAGAATAACGGAACAAGAAACAACCGCAACAGCAAAGAATCATAATAAACAGCTCCTAGTAAAAAAATATCTAATCAAAATTTTCTTTCATTGCTTTATTTTTATTTTATTGTAAGATCATTATGAATACCAGAAATTGCTCTCAGTTTTAAATATAAATTTTACTTTAAAAAGGTTAATGATAAATTTCTTAATGATTACAATTAACTTCTACTTTTAATGGAATCAATTATTTCATCAAAGCTGATATATAGATAAAAAAGATTAATATATATAGAGACAAACAAGACAAATTAAATATTTTCATGCGAAAATTCTTATAGTCCTTAAAATCTGAAAAATAAAATAAATACATTTCAACATAATTTTTTTTTTTTTTTGAATTTCAAAAAAATGAAATTCGACAAAGAAACTCAAAGAACTTTCAAATGTTATCAGGATGAAGTAATATCTACTTCTCCCCCTCGTTCAACCCTAACATATGTGTGTGAAATATTTGTTCACCTTTTCTATACATTTTTAACTGACTGGACAATGCCAATTACTCGACCAATTAATTTTTTTTCACATTTTTTATCCTGCTGCTATTTCTATCATTTTGGTTATGGGTTTTGGAATAAGAATAATTAATTACTTTGGTTTGTTTGATTATATCAATTGGTTCGACAACAATGGATGGGGTGGCTATAATGGTGAAAACTTAAGTATGAATCTTTAAAGTTTTATAATATTTTATAATGAGTCCGTTTTTTAGATTAACCTGTTAACGGAACAAATTAGAGAAAACAGTATGAACGTATTGGGATCTCCAGTTCCAAATCCGCCTCAACCTATTCCTTTCAATATTGACTTGGTCGAAACTCTATTATTCTTCAGCTCCGTTGTATATTATCGTGGAAACCCGAATTACAATAAAATGACTGATACGACGAAGTCAACAATAATAGAACGCCGAAACGACGCAGAAAAGACAATTGTTGAAATAATTCGTCCTTGGGAATAAAATTTCACTCTTTCGGTGAATTAAGCTCGACTGAAAATATATTTGCTGGACTATTTTGGTCCCATGAAA
>CAJVPK010000095.1:0-67802 GCA_910592015.1 Diversispora eburnea | reverse complement strand
TAGCATAGTTACTAGTGAAGTTTACAGTCAGATTACAAGTCAGCTTAGCAGTTAAAATAATAATGTATATAAAGGCTAAGAATTTCCTTAACTCAGTCTCGGGTGAAGTTCTCAAGTTCATCTTTTAGTTTTCGAATTAGTTAAGATTTATTGAGTAATAAAAGTTATTATTATAAAATCCTTTAAGTCCCTTGTTTGTTGTATTCATTTGATAATTGATAAACTGTTTGCTCCTATTAACAAGTTTTCATACCACTGTTAATAGTTAAATACGTCTCTTTCATAATTGATCGTACTTAATTCCTTCTATGCATAAACCCTTGTATTGTGATTATTTTATCGTGAGATTAGTAATTATTATAGTTATACTTAGTTTTATTATTAGATTTAGTATTATTTTATCCCGTTGTCTTTATAAATTGTAGAAGGTTTACACAGATAACAACACTCATCCTCAGGTAACACCATCATCTTGTTACCATCTCCCGTGACATTCGTAACCTTCCAAATTCTCGTACAGTGTTTCCTGTGGCATTTGTGTCACCTCAATAGAATTACAAATTTTTGCGCATCACATTAATTACACAAATTGCACAAATTATCAATTATAATCACCAATAATAATCTTTCTTTATCTAGCCAATAATAATGTTTCCTTATCTAGTCACCACTGTTGTATTATATAAAAGATAATAGATTGTAAAAAAATTATTGAAAACAGAAAACACAAAATCATAAAAATATTACATATATTAAGTATATTTGAAAATAGATATAAATTTTTATCTATCATAAACAGGACCAATCCTCTAATCCAACGTATATGATTCATATCAAATGCAATTCAATATATTTTTCTATTATCCCTTTTTTTAAATATTTTTGAATAACTTTAATAATATTTTCTTAATCATTCATTGTATCTTTAGAACAAATAAATATAGTCAGCTTTCTTTCTTTCCATAATTTAAAAAATCATTATAAATTTATGTCCGTAAACCACCATCCTTCTGAAAAATTAATTAATGTTAAATTCTTGGATGCCTTCGTTCCCAATGTTCGAAATATTAAATTCGCATCTACTACTTCACAAATTACCAATTTAGCTCCTTCTAACTTTTTATATGACATTAACATTTTGATTCATATACGGAATTGTAAGATTTGGACAATTATGTGATATCACTTCAAGACAAAGTTTTAAATTATCATCACTTGTTTTACTTGATTCCAATATAATCTTCGAAGTGTATTTTGAGTTTTTTCGATTAATATCATAAATAAATTAATATGAATTTCACAATTGATACCAAATACATCAAGTATTTCAAGATATGAAAAATTAGCATTTTCTAATATTTTTTTAACATACGAAGCTCCAAAATCAATTAGATCAAATTGTAAGTTTTTAAATTAACAATAATGTGGGTGATATACATCCTATAGATCCAAGTCGCAAATGTGATAATATAGAATCTTGACTCTTTTAATGCTTCCCCAATTATTGAACATACTCTTCCTTCCAATGATGTTATTTCAAGATATGTTGTTTCTTAATTAAATTTGCTAATCCACAATTAATTTTGTAAATTTCTACTAATTTCAGAAATTTCATAAAATGATTAGCATTACATTTTAATACATGAAGTTGACTTAAACCTTCTTTACGTCCCTTAAAATCTATAAGTCTCGTGAACTTGAATTAATAAACATTTTGTAAATATATTTTAAATAGAAATATGAATATAATCTGGAATTCTATAAGCTAATCCATTTCTATTTACTATTTCATTCCAAAGTTGTCGTACCTCATATCGTGGAAGATATTGATAATATAATATATATTCAAATAATGGAGTTCGAGCTGGAGGAAAATCAATTTCCACATTCTTATATTGCTGTCTTAACATCTCTCGTGTATCCACAGGTATAAATGATAAAAGTATCATTGTCATCATTTGATTAAATTTCTCTTCTCCAATTTCGAATTTATATTATCACAGATTACTCCATAATATTGGAAATGTAAGACAACATCATGATCTATTCACTAACAAGCAAGAATGTAATGTCTTTACACTATTGACCAGAAATTTTAAAATTTCTTTGATACAATCTAATGTCTTTACATCATTGGCCAAAAATTTTAAAATTTCTTTCGATACAATCTAATAAATTTACCTAAATTTAGGTTTTAATATGATCAAAAATATTAAAAACATACATGACAATTGTAATTAACAGCAGCATGCATAATAATTGTAGAATTAACATAATAACAATTAACAAATTAAAACTTTATATATAAAATTGTGTTTTGTTTAATTTTGTAATGGTTCAAAATAGAAAAATAGATTTATTTTTAATAGTTTGTAACCCTAATTTCAACCATTGTTTAAAGTTGTAAAGTATTGTAATAAGGTTGCAATATGATATATGTAATTAGGTTGTAATGTAAATTATTTCTAATAATTAAAATTTTTTTAACTTTTTAACTTATGTGAATTATAACTTTTTTATCTTTAAGGCATTCGTGTACTCGTATTTATAGGGGGGATTACAGATAAATCTTGAATGTCCAATTTTCTGTTCTAATGAAACTCATGATATTCTTGCTTGCGTTCACGTGAAACTTGATCTTGGCCTGTACTACATAATTCTGGCTTAATAATTCCAGCTCAACCAAAGACTATTTTTATAAAATCTCTACCTTTAAATTAAAAGACTTTTGATTGGCGGATTTCAGATTTTGTGATACCATTTTATTGTTATGAAATTTTGTAACATGATTTTTGTAACAACACCTCTTCCAAGTAGTAAAAGGTAACAGGTGATCTCTTACGACCAAAAAAAGCCCCTAGACTTAGTAAAATTTTTCAGATCAAAGGATTTACGAAGGATAAATAACAGGTGATCCCCAATAAGATGACTGAGTAGAGAAGCTTTGGCAATCCTTGACATAGTAAAATTTTCATTGTAGTGGGAAGGAAAAGAGTTCGCATGCTTAACTATTATTAAAATTTTCACAGTTACATCATTTGACTTTTAATAAAATTTATACATATTGTATGATTGAAAAAAATATAATGGCAGTTTCTTATTTTTAACATTTGTGAGAAAAAAAAAATCTTTGAGCGATTAATTAAAACTGTTCAGAAGGTATGAAAGTACTTGAATATTTTTTTTGCTAAGCTGGCTTACAAATGGATTGAAAGATGAATTCTTCTTTAATTACAAATACTCACAAATTTTTTTTACAATTCCATCTTTGAGCGACTAATTAAAACTGTTCAGAAGGTATGAAAGTACTTGGATATTTGTTTTCGCTAAGCTGGCTTACAAACAGATTGAAACATGAATTTTTCTTTAATTACAAATACTCTCGCATTTTTTTACAGTAGAATTAGTATGAATAAATCAAATAAATAAGTTTCTATATTTTATAATTGTTTTGAATTAGAAACCTGTTTTTTATTTTAATTTTTTCATTTTTATATATACGAATTCTGTTTATTTACATTGTAGAAAAAAAAATTGATGATTCAAAAAATAATAAAAATAAAATGAAATACTGAAATACAGTATCATTATTAATTATTATTTTAATATTCTCCCGTATTTATTACTTTGAGCATGCCAATCTTCCCAGCAAAATTTCAGCACAAAATGCAAAATTAGAAACGGACACCCTCTAATGCAAAATCTAATAGCAACAAATCAAAAATGTAAAGGCAAACAGATAAATTCATATGTAAATAAGATAAAAATAATAATAATAGTAAAAAGAAAAAGAAGAAAAAATAAATAACAAAAAAATCCCCGAAGGCACGGGCCTACGCTAGTTTTATTATAAAGGTGTAATATTAATATTATTATTATGAACACTACATTATACCAATTACAGCAAATTGAAAAATTACAATCTTTTATATAACTACAGTAAAAATTATCAACCTTTTAACTTTGTGAAACTTGCGGCAGGCAAAACTAGTATTAATTACTTTTATAATTTTAACCTTTTGTATTATTCACGTACAACTCGATCGTAATGATCACGTGAGTAATCTCGAAATATACATCTTTTATAAAATCAGGTATACAAAAAAAAAATTTTAATTTTATGCTAAACGAGGTCATTTGGAACAATTGGAACAGTAATAGTATTTTGTGAGAAAAAGACCTTTAAAGTGATAAAATAATTGCAGGATTTAAGAAGAGAATCATATAACTTTTTTTTTCAAAAAATCTAATAAAGTAAAGCGGCAACTATGAAAGCGATCAATGAGCCGAATAAAACTTCGAAACCACTCATACGAGAAATCGCTGAAATCCTTCCTGAGATTGATTCTGTTCTTATAGAATAATCTGGTGGGGCACACCTAATAGTTCGGATGTGGATGGAGATCCCGGTGGTGGAGGTGATCCTGACGGTTTTCTAAAAATAATAAATCCAAATAAATTAATTAATAATATTATATATATATATTTAATAAATAATAAACTTACGGTAGGTGATGATGGACCAGTAGGTGGTGAAGTATCATCAGTAGATGTAGGTAGAGTAGGTAGAGTAGGTCGAGTAGGTAGACTGGTAGGAAGATCGGATGGTATCCTATAAAGATTATAAAAAAATTTATTCGATCGTTAATTTTATTACTTAAATTATCAAATTATATAAAGTTAAATTTGAAAAAACCTATTGGGCAACAACGACTATCACAATAAGACAGAAGGTGAGTGTCTTTGCGGTGAACATTTTTTATTTTATTTTTTTTTTATTCAAAGCTATAATACTAAAAATAATAATAATTATTTTTTCAAAATTCGAGATAAATAAATAATTTTTGATAGAAACCTTATCAAGAGGAAAAGAGTCTATAAAAAAGCGGTAGTGGAAATAAAGGCCAGTATTGATTAGATTCACGAATAATTCTTAACGCCACCTTTCTTCGTCCGTCCAATGATGATAATTTTTTTTAACCATTTTTTTTTTATTTTTTTTTTTCCAATGTGGGGTTTATCAAAAAAAAGTCAATCTTCACATTCAATACATTCAATATAATATAGTTTATATTTTCACATTATATCGCAAAAATCTAATAATATAACGAACGAGATGTAAGAAAATGTACTTTGTATATATTTTGCCTAATTATTTCTTCCTTCCTTTCGAAATTTCTTTTTTATCTGTAATTCAATAAAGTTAATGGAAAGTGAGCAGTTTTTTTCCGTTTTTTATGAAAATAATGACTCATTCTAAATTTTTTGAAATAGAAGATAATAAAAAAAATAATTTTGTACTTTTTAATGTAGATAATTATTTTGAAATACTTAATTCTTTGGAAAATATAAAGAACGGTGTTTATTAGACCAATTCTAATTTTTGTTGCCTAATTTCAAATGCATTCAAATATGAAAAGAAAAAACTTTTACCAAATAGTAATGTAACGCACATATTGTAATGTAACGCACATATTGTATACAGTAAACATAAATAAACGGTGATTCTGAAAAGGCAGGCAAAAAAATCGTTCTTTTTAAGAAAATTATATTATTTCAAGTATTAAAAAGATGTATTTCTTTTATTTATTTAAATTTATTTTTTACATTATTTTTTTAATTAATTCAATTTTATGCTATGCCCCAAGTGAAAGGGCATATCATAATAGCGTAATAATAAATGACCGACTCTTAATTCTTGGAGGACAGAAAAATTATACTCAATCGCCTGACTCGCCTGACTCGCCTGAACTATTCTATTTGGATTTATCAAATTCATTTAATAATACAAACTTACCATGGAATTTAATTCGCGACGGAGATCTCCCTATATATACATATTGTTCAACTGCTATCGTTAGTTTAGATAATTCTACAATATTTTTGATTGGAGGATACATAAAAAATAAAACTACATTCGACTATGATTTTTCACACCAAATTTATACATATAATTATCTTAATTCTACATGGACTACACCATCAACTACTGGCGATAGTGTTCCTATCAGGCAGCAAATGACAGGAGTAATTGACAATAAAGGAACTATATATATATTTGGTGGATTTAATGTCACAACGTTTGCTGGAAAAAGTTACAATGAAATGAATACATTGAATACTTCTTCAATGTTTTGGAAAAATTTAGCCATAACTAATAATCTTCCTCCAATGAGCAGTGACTATTCAGCTAGTATTTTACCAAATGGAATTATTGTTTATTTTGGTGGACAAGATGACACAGACATTCTTGTAAAAATGAAAGATGTAAGTGATTTAAATATAAACTGATGAATTATTCAAATTATATTTGTAAATATTAATATACGATTGTTAAATAGATTAAACTCTTTGATACCAAAAAAGATGAATGGTCATATATGGTATTCATTTGATATTAATTTATATAAAATAAATATAATATAATAACTTATCAATTATATTTAATTCTAAGAATGCCACTGGTGGTGATGAAGTTGGCTCAAGATGGCTTTTTGCTTCTGTGTTAAGTAGGTATTTAAAAATTATTTGTTATTTCTGAAACATTAAAAATTTATATTAAAGTGAAAATTTTTATATAGCACCAGATGGACGCATTATTATATTTGGGGGTTGTACAAAAAATCTTCTAATGCCGACCCTAAGTTTGCAGTGTTAAATACAAATAAAAATCCGTATGAATGGTCGATTCCAAGTAGATCCAAAGTCAATTCTCCACCATCTATTTATGGACATACTGCAAATTTATATTATAACTATATGATAATTACATTTGGTAAGTAAATAGATTTCAATATTTACATTAATTATTTTTCTATTATAAGTAACGCATGTCATTTATGAATTTTTTAGGATACAACATAGATGATCAAAAATATAATTCTCAAGTATACCTTTATGATATAACAAATAATACGTGGGTTATAAGTTTTAACTCTCCCCCTCATCCTCTCCCTTCTCCTTACCCTTCCACTTCCCCTTCTTCTCCTTCTTCTTTCCCTTCTCCCTCTCATCCTCAAAAGTCCAATAAATTACTGATTGGACTTGGGACAGGAATAGGCGTGGTTTTGATATGTATTGCAATATTTGTTCTTTATAAAAAAAGAAATAAGATTCTCGAAATAGCTGGCAATGAATAAATGGTAGAGATTTTGAAATTAGAACTAAGAATTCACATACTTGTAAATTACAGATGATAAAATAATAATGAATCAGTATTAATAACGCAATTTGATTCATTGTTTGTTAAATTTGAAGATGATGGGTCAGTTAAATTAATTAGTTTAAAACAAAAACTGATATAATATTTCATGAATGTAATTTTTAGATGATTTTTTTGTTTTACTTAGTAAATATCTTATTTGATAAATATTTGTTATGTATTTGACAAAATCATCAATAATTTATTAACAATTATTAATTATGAAATTTCTAATATTATTTTTATTAATAATTAATATTTTTTCTAAAACATGAATGAATTATTATAATTATTATTCTTAATAACATATATGTAATAATTAATTGGAATATAATAAATCTAGGTAAAAACTTGAATATATAAAATTATTGAATATATAAAAATTATTGAAAACATAAAATTATAAAATATTGAATATATCGAATAGAATGCATTTATATATTTGAAAATGCAAATTTTTATCTATCATAAACAGGACCAAATGCAATATCAATATATATTTTTATTATCCTTTTTTTTAATTGTTTTAAAATAACTTTAATAATATTTTCTTGACAAATGAATATCATCGGTTTTCTCTCTTTCCATAATTTAAAAATCCTTCTAAATTTATATCGTAAACTACCATCCTTTTTAAAAATTAATTAATGTTAAATTCTTGGATGCCTTCGTTCCTAATGTTCGAAATATTAAATCCGCACCTACTACTTCCCAAATCACTAATTAAATTCCTTCCAAATTTTTACATGACGTTAACATTTCACCAAAAATTAGACAAAACAAATTTATGATTTATACATATAATTATAAATCTGGATCGGAATATAAAATAAAAAATGATAGTACTATACTTACAGAATTTTTTATTTATTTATTACTACAATTACAAAAAAATAAAACTTTACGCTGCAATAAATTATATACGCAGAGAATTTAATAGGCAAAAACAAAAGAGATATTAAACTCTTCCACATATTTATCCTGAAACAGTGATGCTCATACCGTGTATTATCCACATGAGAAAAATAATAACATGAGATGGCCATACTCTTTCATAAATGGTTTAACAGGAAATGGTAAATTATACATTATAAATATAATAAGAGACATGCTCGATCAAAGGCAGCCCAATTATATTTTGTTGGTTCCCACTGGAGTAGCCCAAAATTTGACAGTAAAACTATTCATTCAAAATTACGGATTATATCAATACAAAGAGGAAATAAACAAGAGCTTTTACAGACAGAGAATTAAGAAGCGAGTTAATTAATGAGAAACGTTAATTATTAATGAAATATCAATGGTTTCGGGTAAATTATTGAATTTTACTTCTCCACAATAATGTAACGTTATAGTTGTTGGTGATCTATCCAATTTCCCCCAATTACAGGTCAACTCGTATTTTATAAAACAGCTTGGAAATTATTTATGCACTTTTTTAAACATTTCTTAACAGCAAATGATTTTTTAATTTATTGGAATAAGTACGTATAGGAAATATTTCTGAGGAAATGTGGTATAGAATATTTACTATTAATACAACAAATTAGTCACATGATTTGACCAATACATTTATTGAATAATGGTACCATAGGAATCATAACAGATCAAAACAGTTAATTCAAGTTGCATTCTCTGTTAGAAGATCTATGATTGATATAATTAACATTTACAAATTGTTTTTTTATAAAACACCTTACCAAAAGTATCTCTTGTATCACCAATATTGAAATATCTCATCAGAATTTTATGACTGATCAAGCTCAAAGATAAATCCTTATGTACTTTGCGAGGGTAAACATGTGTTTCCTTTTATGAATATAATGTCGCTGTAATATTTATTATTTATATTTATTATTACTTAATAATAAATTTATTATATTTATATAATAAATAATTAATAATAAATTTATTATATTTATATAATAAATAATTAATAATAACTATTTTTTATTTATTATTAATTAATTAATAAAAAAAACAAAATATATAGCGATAAAAGAAAGAGAAAGAGAGGAATCTCGGAATAAAGTTGGTTTAAATATTATTTTATTTGAGGATAAAAATAGAAATTGATGACGAATCTTCGTTTAATAAGTGGAGTGTAATGATAATTGAATATTTTTTAGTTGATTGATAGTAGATATTAGAAAAATAAATTTTCTTTTTGGCAAAAAAAAAAAGATCCTATACGGAAGTTAAATTTTTTAGTATTATTGAAATTTCGTTGTTATTGCTTTTCTTAAATATCATAATTTTTCTTCACATTACAGATTTCTATGCAAAAGATTTCATTAGAGATAACACCATAAAAAGATCCCTTGAAAATTGATAATATCAAAATGATAATTATATTTGGAGGGAGATCTTCCTATATCTATTTCTAATATAAAAAATATAAAACAAAATTTGTATATTACAATTGAAATGAATTCATTGTATACTTCTTCAATGGCTTGGAAAATTATAAGTATACGTAATAATCATCCTCCAACAAGCAGTGAATATTGAGCTAGTATTTTTGCTAAATGGAATTATTGTTTATATCGGCGGATAAGAAAAAAAATGACACTTTTATAATATAACAAATAATAAGAAGTTACACGTTTCAACTCTCCTCTTTCCCCTTCCCTTTCCTTTCATCCTCTGGAGTTTTTTAAAACAATTACTGAACAGGAATAGGTGTAATGGTTTTGATCTGTATTGCAATGCAATTTTTATTTTTTATAATGTAATGTTCTCGAAATATCTGGTAATAGATAAATGTTAGAGATTTTGAAATTAGAACTAAAGATTTACATATTCTATTAATTATAATTGTTGAAATAATCATATTCATTTTTTAAAAAAAATTCGCACTAATTGCATCTTTTAAATCATAATTTCCATATTATGAACAATTCTAATTTTGTTGACTAAAAATATCTGATGCATTCAAATCTGAAAAGAACAATTGCATATAATCTTTTTACCAAAACCATATAACTGTAATACAACACACATACATACGTATACGCTATTTTACAAGTAAAGTGCAAACAGTACTTAAATAAACGAAATGAAACAGCAAAATTTTTTTTTAATTAAACCATTCTATGATTCAAGAAATTATATTATTTCAAGTATTAAAAGATGTATTTCTTATAATATTTATTTAAATTTACTTTTTGCATTATTTTTTTAATTAATTCAATTTTATGCTATAACCCACCTGGAAGAAGATATCATAATAATGTAATAATGATCGACTCTTAATTATCGGTGGACTTAAAAACATTACTAACATTACTGAAGAAAAATATGAATTATTCTATTTGGATTTATCAAAGTCATTTGATAATAAAACCTTATCATGGAATTTAATTCGTGGAGATCTTCCTATATCTACGCACGCTTCAACTTCTATCGTTAGTTTAGACAATTCTATAATATTTCTAATCGGAGGTTATATTCAAAATAAAACTAAAAATTATGATTATTCAAACCAAGTTTATACATATGATTACCGTGCTTCTAAATGGACTATACCATCAATTACTGGCAATATTCCTATCAGGCAGCAAATGACAGGAGTAATTGACAATTCAGGAAATATATATTTATTTGGTGGATATAATGTCACTAATTTGACAGCATATACTGGAATAACTTACAATGAAACGAATACATTTAATACTTTCTCAATGACTTGGAAAACTTTAAGCATATATTATAATCATCCACCAAGCTGTCAATATTCAGCTAATATCTTACCAAATGGAATTATTGTTTATATTGGTGGACAAGACGGAACTGGCACTCTTGTAAAAATGAATAATGTATGTATTTTAAGTATAAACTGATGAATTATTGAATTATATTCGTAAATATTAATAAATTATTGTCAAATAGATTAAACTCTTTGATACAAAAAAAAAGATGAATGGAAACTCATGGTATTTATTTATTATTAATTTATAAAATAAATAATACAATAACTTAACAATTATATTTAATTCTAAGAATGCCACTGGTGATGATATTGATTCAAGGTGGTATTTTCCTTCTGTGTTGAGTAGGTATTTAACTTATTTATAATTTATATAATATAAAAAAATTATATTAATTGTAAAAATTTTCATATAGCACCAGATGGACGTATTATTATATTTGGGGGACGTACAGTTAATTATACTAATGTTAGCCCTAAACTTGCTGTGTTAGATACAAACAAATCTCCATATGAATAGTCAATTCCAAGTAATTCCAATGTCAATTCTCCACCATCTATTTATGGACATACAGCAAATTTATATTATAATTACATTCGGTAAGTAATTGTATTTCAATATTTACAATAATCATTTTTCTATTATAGTAACGACATGAAATTTATTTATGAATTTTTTAGGATATGACATAGATGAACAATTGTATAATTCTAAAGTATACCTTTATAATATAACAAATAATACGTGGGTTACAAGTTTTAACCCTCCCCCTTCTCGTTCTTCTTCCCCTTCACCTTCCTCTTCCTCTTCTCTTTCTTTTTCCCCTTCTTCCTCTCATCCTCCAAAGTCCTCTAAACCTATACTGATTGTGCTTGAGCTTGGAATAGGAATAGTTTCAGTTTTGATATGTATTACAATTTTTATTTTTTGTAAAAGAAGAAATGAGATTTCGATATAGCTGGCCACAGATAAATTTTAGAGATTTCTGTAAATTACAGATTATAAAAAACTTGAATTATAATTATTTATTTTTTAAAAAAAGAAAGTTCTTTACCGAGACTAAAATTGATTACACGTTTTAATACTCAAAAAAAAAAAAGCAATTGGAATTGTATTGCATTTTTATTTTTGTAAAAAGATGAAAAGTCAAGTTCTTAAGATGGTAGCAATTTGAGCATGTGCATGCACAAATTGTGAATCTTTATATTTAAAATACTTGATATTTCTTTAATTTCTGTTATTATCGATAATGTGTCATACTAAGTTAAGTAATGATTCGTGTATATAAATGTACGTTGAAATCACAAATAATGTTTTCTTTGCCAAGTTAACTGATAATCTTTTTGTCAACCATGTTCTTGCATATTTTTATCACAAGATTTGATGATAAATGAGAATAATTTCGGGAGTATTTATATTATGACATTTGATGCTAAATATTTAGAATTAAAAAATAAAGATTATAGTGCCTTTGAAATTGTTTCTTTGAAAGAAGTTAAGAAAGATGATTTAAAAGATATAAAAGCAATAGTAGTGTTAACGTGTTGAATAATAGGTTGAAGGTTTATAATTTTTTGTTCATATGAAAAAAACGAACTATATCAAAATTTGAGTAACATTAAGTTTTCCATATATTATTATTTTTATCACGTGAATGCGTGAATGCATGTAAAATTTATAAATAAGTTGGCTCTCCCTTTATAATTTCTTTAATATTGAATAAGAAATGTTTTCCAATTTATCCAACGAATTGATATTATCTATTCTCAGTAAAGTAATTAAAGAACCAATGTAAGTATTCATAACAATTATATATCTATTTTATTATTAATTCATTGCATATATTTTATTATATGTTATTATATTTTTAATTTAATTTCAATCTAAATGGTTTAAGTCCAAATTGCAGATTTAAAAATTTAATGAGATTAAGACGTACATGTAAATTATTGAATGAATTAATTATTATAGTTATTAATGATGAAATTTTTATTACGTATAATCTTGGATGGGCTATAGCGGTACGGTAGTAAAGATCAATCGTGTATTTATATTAACCATTTTCATCGACATTAAAAAAACTGTTTATTTATTTGTAGTCATTATATTATTACAAATTCATTAAAAACACTGCATGCGAGTTAACTTCGTATGATTACGTTAATAATCAATTTTGTTTCACTATTATTAATGAAGATCAAGAATTCAAATGTGGAGAAAATTTATTCGTTCATTTATTTTGGAATGATGAACTGGTTTATTATGGATCCTGTTATAATGTGGGTGAAAGTGATGATGATTATAATGTTGTTGATGAACATAATTTTGATGACCATAATGTTGACCATAATTTTGATAACAATAATGTTGACTATAATGATGATGAACAACAACAACAACGAGAATTATTCGTTAAAGGTCAAGAAGATCAAGGTAATGATAGTAAACAACAAATACAGTGGGTCTTTAAAGAAATAAAATTTCATAATAGTGCTTTAGGAATAAAAAGAGGTCCTAAAAAAGGAACTTATCAAATTACTTATGTAAAAATTGGTGCTATTGAAATTTATAAGCGATTAGATAGTTTGGATGAAATCAATCACCACGTGAATTGATTTTTAACCAATTAAATTCTTTATGTTGATCGTTTTATTAAAGGTAAACTTTTCTATATCTATAATATCTTAAAAAAGACTTGACTATTTATAGATAAATTTCATTTATAAAATTTCTCACATTGTAATATGTATAAGCTTAGCCCTATTCATTTTGCGTTTCATTGATAAATCAACTACTGTATTAATTAATAAAATAATAATTTCATATGGTCATATGATTTTAAATCATACTTTCATCATTTTCTATTATTTTCACGAATACGAATATTTGAAATATGTATAATAATAAATTTTTGTTTTTGAAAGAGAGGAGAGAATAATCATATCACATGTAATAATAAATAGAATGTAATTATTTAATTTATGTGAATGTGGTGTTGATGTGATATGTGCATAGAGAGGTCGTAATTTACGATTTTAGTAAACAATTATATGAATCATAATCCAAAATTGGGCATATCGAATGGTTCAATCATTTTGAATTGGTTCTAATAAGTTTGATTCAAATTAGTTCTCTAATATAATACAAACTTACTTCATTGAAAAAAAAATTATATAATGGATTATCTTCCAAACGAATTAATTATTGAAATATTTAATTATGCTCTATATACTGTAAAGTAAGTAAATTTAATTATTTTTTTTCTTTTGAATTTTTTCTTTTATAACTTTTAAAAAATTAAATATGATATAAAAATATATGTAAATAGTATTCAAGTTTTTTTCAAATTACGAAGAGTTTGTAAAAAATGGAATCAATTAGTTTCAACTATAATGATGGATGAAATTTATTGCAATTATAAAGATCGTTGGGAATTATCTGTAAGATTGATTTTTATAAATACGTTTTTTGTGTTTACTTTTGGGTATATTTCGTATACATATATAGTAAATACATAGAATATATATATTATGTGATTTAAATATTCCATTGATCATTTATAATTGATCATTTATATTGATTATGATTTTATAGATTATTTATTTTCAAAGAGATGTCCTAAACATTAATCCCAAATTCAATCGAGAAGAAAATACTTTTGATTTTGAAATCAACAAATCAATTCCATCTTATTATTTTCATTCCAAAGTTCATTTATTTTTGATTTATGATAAAATGAAATTTTTTAATTTGTGTTCATTAGAAAATTCAAAAAAACAAAATGAAAAAAAGAGTAATAAAGATTTGGTAACGATAGAAAGGTTATTTAATATTAAAAATGATGATGATGGAAAAGATAATGAAAAGGAGAAAGGAAAAGAGAGAAGGAAGAAAGATAAAAAAAATTATAATGAATCAATCGTAATAACACAATTTGGTTCATTGTTTGTTAAATTTGAAGATGATGGGTCAGTTAAATTAATTAGTTTAAAAACAAAACCTGATATAATATTTCAGTTTTTAAATTTTAATTTATTTTCATAAATAAATGTAATTTTAATGTTGTTTTCATTCGCTTTAAAGAATTTTAGAATTTTAGAATTTTAGAATTTTAGAATTTTAGATGATTTGTTTGTTTTATTTAATAAATAATAAATATCTTATTTTATATGTATTTGATAAAAATTACTGACAATTATTATTAAATTATGCAATTTCTATTATTTTTTTATTATATTTTTTTCCAAAACATGAATTATTATTATTCTTAATAACATATAATGATTATAATAATTATAATAAATATAATAATTAATTAGAATATAATAAATCTAGGCGAAAACTTGAATATATAAATTATTGAATATAAAAAAATTATTGAAAACGTAAAATTATCGAAAATATAAAATTATAAAAAATATTGAATATATCGAAAAATAGATATAAATTTTTATCTATCATAAACAGGACCAATCCTCCAAGAATCTCTAATCCAACGTATATGATTCATATCAAATGCAATATCAATATATTTTTTTATTATCCCTTTTTTTAAATGTTTTTGAATAACTTTAATAATATTTTCTTGATCGTTCATTTTATCTTTAGGACAAATTAATATCATCGGATTTCTTTCTTTCCATAATTTAAAAAATCCTTCTAAATTTATATCCGTAAACCACCATCCTTCTGAAAAATTAATTAATGTTAAATTCTTGGATGCCTTCGTTCCCAATGTTCGAAATATTAAATCCGCATCTACTACTTCACAAATTACTAATTTAATTCCTTCCAAATTTTTACATGACGTTAACATTTCACCAAAAAGATCAATAACTTGATTCATATATGGAATTGTAATAAATTTAAGATTTGGACAATTATGTGAAATCACTTCAAGATAAAGTTTTAAATCATCATCATTTGGTTTTGTCACTTCATTCCAATATAATCTTTGAAGTGTGTTTTGAGTTTGTTCAATTAATCTCGTAAATAAATTAATATGAACTTCACAATTAATACCAAATACATCAAGTATTTCAAGATATGGAAAATTGGCATTTTCTAATATATTTTTAACATACGAAGCTCCAAGATCAATTAAATCAAATTGTAAAGTTTTTAAATTAACAAATGAACATAATAATGTTGGTGATATACATCCTAAAAATCCAAGTCGTATATGTGATAATGTAGAATCTTGACTCTTTAATGCTTCCCCAATTATTGAACATATTTTTCCTTCCAATGATGCTATTTCAAGATATTCTAATCCATGTTGTTTCTTAATTAATTTCGCTAATCCTTCATTATCTTGATCACAATCCACAATTAATTTTTGTAAATTTCTACTAATTTCGGCAATTTCATAAAATGATGAACTATCATGATTAGCATTACATTCTAATACATGAAGTTGACTTAAACCATCTTTACATCCCTTAAAATCTATAAGTCTCATATGTTGAGGAAGTTCCAAATGTTTAAGATTTGAACTTGAATTAATAAACATTTTGTAAATATGTTTTAAATAAAAATATCGAATATAATCTGGAATTCTATAAGCTAATCCATTTCTATTTTCTATTTCATTCCAAAGTTGTCGTACCTCATATCGTGGAAGATATTGACAATATGATGTATATTCAAATAATGGAGTTCGAGCTGGAGGAAAATCAATTACCACATTCTTATATTGCTGTCTTAACATCTCTCGTGTATCCACAGGTATAAATGATAAAAGTATCATTGTCATCGTTTGATTAAATTTCTCTTCTCCAATTTCGAATTTATATTTCCACGGATTACTCCATAATATTGGAACTGTAAGACGACACCATGATCTATTCACTAACAAGCAAGAATGTAATGTCTTTACATCATTGGCCAGAAATTTTAAAATTTCTTCGATACAATCTGTAGTAATTAAGACCACCATAATTTTCTATAAATTTTATAAATTTTATAAATTTTATAAATTTTTACCAAATTTTACCTCGAATATCACTTCACTTAATTAATAAAAATTATTGTATATATATATTATAAAAAATTTAAATATATTTAAAAATAAATCTATTTTTTCTATTTTTGAAATATTACAAATTAACAAAAAAAAATTTTTTTGATTTATACATATAATTAAAATTTTGGAACTTACCATTTCTATATAAAATAAGGAAAATGATTAATAAATTTTTCAATTATAAATCTGAATCGGGAATATAAAGTAAAAATAATAGTGCTAAACTTACAGAATTTTTTATTATTATTTTTTTTTATTATTTATTACTTGCAATTACGAAAAAAAATAAATTAACTACAATAAATTATATACGCAAGAGAATTTAATAGACAAAAAAAATTGAATTTGGTGAATTTATGAAATTTTGCTCATAAAAGATAATATTCTGTTATAAATTTGAATAGCTATTTACGTTGACGATTTCAATAATTTAATTAATAATTTAATTAATTTTATTCATTTTGAAAATATAAAAATTTCAAGATCAATATTTACATAAAGGTTTTTTTTTTGTTTGTTAGAGAAGATTAAAAAAAACAAAAAAGGTAATTAATGATTCGAAAAGACTTTAAATCACATCACGTTGTCCACATCACGTTGTCCTCACATTACTGTATTTAGTTAGTAAGCAAAAAAAATTTTGAAATCGTCGTCGTGTAAAGAAATTCAGATCAAAATAAAAAAAAAAAATACGAAATATTATAAATGAGCGATCAGACGTAAATGCCAAGGGATTTTGTATATATTCAGTTACCATTAAAAAGAGCAAGCGCTCATATCCTGACTTCTTAATAACATTCTCCCTCCTTTTAAATATTTTATATTTTTTTTTTTTTTTGGAGCGATGGCAACCGACCAATCTTTAAAAGTTAATAATCCCGGTTCGGTTGTTCATCATAATAATAATTCATCTACTTCCTTACCGTTATTTGAACTCGTGGATGTTCCCAGCCGGCTTATGTTGGAAAAAGTTTATCTAAATGGACTTCACGCTTTAAGACGCTTTGAAATTCGAAATATATCACAACAAACCATTTTAGTTAAATTGCGTTCAAACTTAGGTTCTCAAATCGCTTTTCAACTTTCCAATGAAAATTTACCTGAATTCGATTATATGAAATCAAATTCAACTAAAATCAAAGAAGTGAAAAAGATGTCATCTAATGCATCTTTAAGTACTACATCAGAAGACTATTCAAATGCGCCTTTAAATGATATCCCTGAAGATCCTTTAATTAATATTACAACAAATACCGTGGCAGCTGCAGCAGCTGGAGCATTCGGAGACAATGTCAATGGATATCAATTCAATCAACTATTTAATTATGTAAATCACATAGATGAAGTTGAAATTTCACCAGGATGTTCTCAAAAGATCATTTTAGCCTTTTTACCAGATTCCCGTAACAATAATACTCGGAGATCTGAATTGAATCACGCGAGTACACCTTCATTTACTGATGTCAATGGCTTGTCTTCTGTTTCGGTGGATACGGACGAGGTTGAAGATATAAGGGGGAATACCGGAATGTTTGCACAATCGTCTGAAGAAGATGAAACTCACGATTTCTTTGAAGTCAATGGATTATTGTTTTTTTTTGCATACATAATAGATAAACAACATCAACAACAAAATATTCAACAAAATGGTGGTCTGGTTGATACATTAAATATAGAACGTTCGTATGGAAATAATATTCCATCTGATAAATATCGCGAAAATTATGGTTCAAACTTAATCCGGTATTCATCTGCTGTTACTACTAAAACTATAGATTTAAATAACGAGAATGATACAGGTATGAACTAATTTTTTTCTTTCAAAATTTAATAGAAATTAATATATAAAATTATTGTTTATCATTATTATCTATCATTCTCAGGTAAATCTAGATTAGATGTTGAAAATGTAACTTCTCGTGAAATAGAGTCCATTGGTAATACATCTAAAGCGGATCAACAGATTACTATCAAGTTTCGTTCGACAGTATGTCGTTCTGTGCTATGGACTGATGTTGGTGAGACTGGAATCAATTTTGATGATTGTGTGATTGGTGGAACTTATTTCAAAGATTTTACAATATGGAATCGTTCAGAAATAGAATTATATTGGCTTATAAATACAGTGGATTTATCTTATTCTGAACGAGAAGGTTGGCTAAAATTTACTGATTATGATACCGGGGAATCATTAGACAATAAACCAATTCCAAGTTACTCACATAGAAGAATTAGAATCACTTTTCGATCTAAAGAAATTGGGGAATTCAATTATGACCTTCAATTAGAAAATGCAAATGACCCTGAAAATGTATTACAAAGTAGAATACATGCAGTTGTGAGATCTGTATTGAGGGAAGAACTATTAGTTATTAGTAGTGGAAATGTTTTAGATTTTGGTGATTGTTGCGCTGGAGTTTGGAGCAAGCAAAAATTAGTTTTAAAGAATGTTAGCGTTATACCTTTAGAAATAAATTTTGCCGCAGAAAATGCGGAAGTTTTATTTCATTTGAGTTCGGAGAATTTAAAAGAAAATGGAAAATATCCAAAAAATTTCATTGAAGAAATTGATGATCTGTCTGCATTGCAACCTCGTTTTAGGGACCTAATAAATGCCAACAGTAGCACAACCACCACAAGTAATACTCCAATAAATACAAATTCAATGAGTGAAATTAGTTCAAGAGCAGTATCTCCAACTCCTCAAATTTTTCAAAATCTGGAAACAGATGGATTGATATTACCTACAGAAAATGCGAGCTTTCCGAATGATCCAATTTCCGAAAATGCATTTAAGACAACTATTAAACATCGTTCGAATATTGTTGAAGATTCTGATATCGATGGATCTCTTGGAGGAGAAAATTTATCTGGAAGTGGTTTCTTAACCAACGATTCAACAGAAGATTCAGAAATTTATTTTGGAAATGCTGATAATGAGATGACTCAAATAGATGAAGTAAATCTTGGTCCTGGCAAAGAACGTATTGTTCAAGTGTCATATCGTCCAGAAAAAGATTCTTCAGCTAATAATTTTAAAGCTGGTAAACTTATTCGTAGAAATTTTCGCATCATTGTGCAATATGGTCAAGCAAATTTTAGTTCAACAGGTTTAAATTCTGGTGATAAAGAACGTAAAATTATTCAGTGCAAAGCTCGAAGTTGTACTTCTTTCGTTGAAGTGAATCCAAAAGAAGTAAACTTTGGAGATACAGATGTTGGTACTCATAAATCTTTGCCAATAACTATCACAAATTTGTCAGAATTGACTGCTCAAGTAGAACTTAAATTTATTTCAAAAGTACTTTGTTGCACGAATGATGCGATTGTTATTCCCCCCAAAATGTCAACCGAAGTCAAACTTAATGTGTACCCTAGAAAAGTAAACGTCGATTATCGTAAACAAATTACTGTAGTCAATTTACAAAATCGAAATAATGATCAAATCATTGAAGTTAGAAGTACAAATATTGACAAGAATCGTGTAACTTTTCATTCCTTATTTTATCGAATTTTAACTTCAACTGGACGCAATTTTATTGATTTTGGAACAGCAGTTCTGAATTCTCCTAGTGTACGAACTTTTACAATTGATAATATTAGTGCAAAAAATTTAATTTTAGAATTATCATCATCTTTACCTGAAGAAATTGTCATATATCGAAAGCGTCCCAAAGATGACAATAAAACAAATCCGAATGACCTCGAGAATGTGTCAACCGTCAAAAATAAAAATGCTGCTTCTATTAATATGGAAAATGACAATAGGTGTAAAATTGAAAGAAGAGAAAAATTATTAGAGTCCATAGGAGATCGTAGTAGAATGTTAAAGAAACATTCTAATATTGATTTGGTTGGTACAAGTACAAATAAAGGAAATTTGTCTGCCTCAAATACATTGATTCCCGGAGATAATAAGCGACATACTGTCAATATATTTTCAGATAGCTCCTTGACTGATTTAGCATCTTCTGGTGCAGCCTATCTTGATTTGGCAGGGACATCAACTATTGATTCAAGGCGTCCTCCTCGAAGAAGACCGATAAAATCTCAAACTAATAAACCGCCAGGAATGAATATAGTTATTGATAGAATAAAGGAAAGTTCAATTACGGGAACTACGATTTCAATTAATTCTATTAATTCCAATATAACAAAAAAAGGATTAAACAATAAAATGATCTTAGATTCGACAAATAATATTGATTCATTTAATCATGTCGAAGATAAAAAAGGACGCGAAAATAAAAGTGTATTAAATTATTCTCCAATAAATTTCTTAAAAACCAATGATTCATCAACCTTTGCCGACATGTCCCTTGAATCCCTTATTACATCCCTTGAATCTAATAACAGTACATCACCTCCTTTATTTCCCAATCCAGCTGTTGAAGAAACTTATGTTCGAAATCAAATGGGAATTTTTCGAGAATTACGTAATCGGATACGAGATCATCAAATTGTACCCGCTAAAATTGTAGAAATTCCTCCTTCAGGAGAATGTCAAATCATTGTAATATTTACTCCCAAACAAAAACTTCGATCCAATGTTCAAGGATTACCAAAGAAATTTGATGCACGAGTATTTATACGTCTAATAGATTTTGATCGAGATATTCAACAACCTCAATTTGATGCATTGCTTCACGGTGATCAAAGTCTTATTCCAGTGAGAGAACTTATGGTCAATTCCACATTATGTCGATCTATTATTGATTTGGGTCAAAAAAATATTAATTTCGGATTAATGGAAAAAAATGAACGACGAAAGAAGACTATATTAATTCAAAACCGTAGTGAGGTTCCACTTTTATATAATATTCGTAAGTCAGGCTCAATAGCATCAGGCGACATCGTGTTCGGAATAGGTCGTTTAGGAATTGTTCGTGGATATGGAAAAAAAGAAATAGTTTTTTCGTTTGAACCTAGTCTTTCGGGTCCATTTCATGAAAGGATCGAAATAGAAAATATACTTGACCGTGAGAACAACCAAGTACTTTCGGTAAAAGCGAACATCAAAAAACAATATAATTTCTTTATTCAAAATTTGAGTTTGGATTTTGGAGTCTGTCTCATCAATGAGATTGCACCAAAGGTTCAACATATTACAATTAGTAACACTAACAAACAATCCCGTACAATTGAAGTTCGATTTGATCCCCAGGATCTAAAGTTCAATGCTTGCATAGGGGAACTTAATTTTATACTTCAGGAAGAATCCGATGGTTCTTCTTTTAACAGTGGAATTTTAAGTAAAGAAATAGAAGAAGAAATTGAAATTTTAGAACAAAAAGTGAAAATTGCAAGGCGAAAAGGACGTGCTGATAAGGCAAAAAAGATTGAAAAAAAATTGATAAAATTAAGACGCGGTGAAATCGGCAGAAATGGCTCGGAGGATGAAACCGAGCCTGTTGGTGAAACGGCTCTAAGTCTTACAAGTGAAATGATCCTTAAAGAAGAAAAGGTTGATGTTCTTAGTGAAGAGCTTTTTACTAACGGAGCTACATTTGATCGTTCAGTTGAAAATGTAGCAGGACCTAGTAATTCATTATTCCATACAGATAAATCTTCGGAATCGTCTATGAAGCGTTCATCTTATTCCAAATACAAGAAAACATCATCATCAATAATTTTTACTTTGGAATCACGGACCACTAAGACAGTTTCTGTTTCTTTTAAGCCAGTTGCGACGGAATCTTCGGATCCAAAACCAACCACCGAATTAATTGCTGGTCGAGTATATATTCATGAGCATAAAAACAAGGATATCGTTAAAACAGTCGTTTTTAAAGCTTCAGTTTGTTATGATCATTTTACCTTTTTACAAGCTTTGACAGAAGAAAGCTCTAGTGCGGATTACCAATCTGAATCGAGCATAGCTAGCCCTGCCCCCGAATTCTCTAGCTTTACCAGTGATATGACCGACCAACATGGATCAAGTTCTCAATTTATGTTTCGAAAGTTTATTAGTTCTCAGGGCTACGATATTACACTTTCTCCAGAAACCGAATTATTTCAATATGGATTTACTAGTTTAGATACGCAAACGTTATCTCCTGAGAATTTGATTCTAGAACCCGTTGTTCTTGATTTTAGTAGACTTGAGGTCAATCAAAGTCATAATTATTATTTTAAATTAACAAATCAGGATGACATTCCCATAAATTATGAAATTATAATTCCAGATAATGAAAGTTCATTTTTCCAAACGATTCCTCCTCCAGGTACATTGCTTCCTCAAGTAACCCAAAAAATAGACTTTACTGTAATTTCAAATAAGATAGGATATCAATCACATTCATTAATTATAAAAAATTGTGAAACGAAAGGCGAATTAAAATTTATGCTTCACGGTTATGTACATTACTCCCAATATTTACGATTTCCTTCACTTGGCGATGATGGACAATCTATATTAAATTTAGGTTACTGTTATGTTGACCCAGGTAGAAAATATTCTCAAGTCACTCCATTGTTAGTTGAAAATATTTCCGACGAAGATGTCTATATAACTTGTCAAAGCAATCTTTCATTGCAAGTTTCAGTATTTTTGGATGAGAATGGAGAAAAGGGACAAGTTGTGGGAACTTTATTAAAGAAAAAATCAATGATGAGCGTTTGGGTAGCCTTGCAACCAAATCTATTTACTTCAGTTCCTGCACCTTCCCGAAGAAATACTGGAAACACTTCAAATTCTGTAGGAAATGGTATTTCTAATGCATCAATTGTTGATCGTAATGCCATCGCCAATGGAGAATGCAGAGAATTAATTGGTGGCATAAAGTTTTCGGTCCAAGACAAGGAATTTCAACGCCCATTAATTACTGAAATAAATGATGAAACTACTGATAGGGTAGACAAAAAAGATGAAGAAATGATTACCATCATTACCCAGACTGTTAAATTTACCTCTTTAATAGGTCGCTCTATACTATCGGTTTCTGATAAGATAATAAATCTCGGTTCAACCTCCATTATTGGTGAAACCTTTTATGGATCATTCACGATATTTAACATGTCTAATCGTCTTCCATTAGACTATGTAATTGAATGTCATAGTGGAAATATAATTTTAGATCGTACCAGAGGGACCCTTGAAGGTTGGGATTCGTCACATGAATCTGGTAAATCTTCAAGACGTAATTCTAGTGCAACACAAGGGGATGAATTAATTTATGAGGATTTATCTTCTGCCGTTATTAATTTTCGTGTGACACCTTCAAAATTTGGCTTTTTCAGAGACAAAATCGTTGTTACAAACAAAAACAATGCGGATCAGATAGTTGAAGTAGAAATACGTCTATTCGTTAATAAAGGTATCCTTGATTTATCTTTACCGGATGAAAAGTTGCCTTTAATTTCCTGGGATAATATTGCTGTGGCGATTATTAATGATGATAATTCATATGAGACCGAAACTAAAATAAAAGAAAATCAAAATTCGGTTTTAAAAGCTATCATTCAAAAGGGTTATCAAGATGCCAATATCCCATTGTATGAACAATGTTTAGAAATCCGTAATAATTCCGAAATCGATGTTTTGCATCTGGTTCCTCGTAGTGACTTGAATGTAAAAATTCGATGGGGACCTTTTGGAGATGCAAGAATAATAGAATCATCACAAGATATGGAAATAGATGGTGAAAATTCTCCATTCAAAGTATGTGGCCCTCTGCTGGAATTGAAACCGAATAACAAAGCCCACCTTTATATAAGTTGTCCTCAACCTAATTCATTAGCTCAAAAAGAATTAGAAAGAATGTCCAGCGGAAGGAAAGTTGATATTCAAGGTTTATTTTTATTAATGGCTCAAAATTTGGTGGTAAAATTAGTGGATCTTAAAGCAAAATTTTGTGTGCCCATAGGCGAGTTGAATAAACCATTTTTAAATGTAGGACGAATCGGGCATTCTAATTCATGGGCAGGTGTAAAATTTCAATTTAGTTTGCGAAATATTTCTGATATACCATTACATTATGAGTTACAAAGTCCGGATTGTATTGAAATCTCTGGAGTAGTGAATGATGGTTCTAGTGAAATTAATCAAGGAATAGTGGCTTTAAAACGAACTTTGGAACCCCAAGTTGATCAAATAGTTACTGCAGTTCTCAAACCTCGCCGCATAGATAATTTCAATGTCGGCGAAAGGATATTTAATGTAAATATCCTAAACATGTTCAACCCGTTGAACACTTTGACTTTAGAAGTTAAAGCAATGCTTACATTATTTGAACTGAAATTTGATCGTCTTATTCAAGGTGAACTTGTATTACCTACTCTTCATCATCCTACCCCACTATCAAATCTTCCTTGTGATGCTTGGTTCACAATACTTAATAGTAGAGATCACGATATTCGATTTGAAATTGGAGTTGAACTTGCACCGGATGTATCGAAATTTATAAAAGTTGAAGTTCTTTCTCGATTTTCAAATTCTCCCTTAGTCGGTGGAGTATCTGTAAGCGGGCATGGTTCAATAGAAGTCAGAGTACGAGCTTATCCCATTGAAAATATTCGAATTCCTCGTGAATCATCTTATCTTACAAATAATGATGGAGTGACTTTTGGTAAACTTTGGGTTGCGACCAAACAAAATATCAATGAGGACGATAAAGTAGTACAAAAAGTAGCAGAAAACATACCAATACGGGGTTTCATTACCGAATCTCCGACCTTCTCTGTATCCCCAAAGAGAATTCTATTCAAAACAGCGTGGACTTCTTCAGATCTTGAAACCATAAACAACGATAACATAGGTGATATTAACGAAGACTCATTATTGTTTCGCAAAAATTTATCAAAATTAGAAGAAAATTTGAATAATCTCAAAGAATTAAAAGATTGGCCAGCCCAAAAAGATAACATCACTATAGTAAATTTATCGGATCGGATTCCGCTTTCATTTAAAGTTCAAATAGAAGGTCCAATGGAACTTTCGGGAAGGGATATTATTCATGTTCAACCTTTGGATAAAAATGGTTGTGGAATTGTTGAACCTGGTCAAAAACTTACCTTGGAAATAATTCTAGTATACTTAACTGTTGCGGTTTCAGAAGACATTAAAGTTCATATAGTAGATTTACAATCATTATCAGGTCAAAAGAAATCTGTCAATATTAGTATAGAATCTGATTCAAGGGAAATTCGTACCAATGCAAAGAATTTATTGAGAGTTGATGAAACCTCCGATACGTCATCAGATGTTTCCGAATTTGCACCTCTGTTGGATAGGCCAATAGAACCTTCAACCGAACTTCCATATATTACTTTACGAGGTTGCAAACGGATATGGGAAGTAACTGACATTGGTGGTCGATATGAACTTGATCTTGGTCAACAAGATTTGGGTTCTCCTACAATTGTGAAAAAATTGACACTTGAAAATTCGTCAAATCAGCAAATACCTTATCGTTTAAAAACTGTTTCTGTGAGTGATAAGAATTGGTTAAATTTAAGTCGAACCGAAGGAATTTTAGAATCAACACCTGATGAACATAATAGACAATATAATGATAGTCACACTATCACCTTGAGCTTTTCAACCATTACTCGAAACATTTATTCAACTTATTTGATTGTTGAAAATTTAAGAAATCCTTCGGATACAAAAACCATCAGAATTCTAATGGAGATTGTTGCTCGTCAAAATTTACGACGAGGTGCAAATACTCCTTTTTCTAATAACCATGTATTCGATATATATGTGAACGGTGTTGATAGTAGTCAAACATTGATTGAAATGTTTAATCTTTTTTACGGTTCTGAATATTCGGCAAGAAGCATGGTGATTTATAATAGAGAGACTGTTCCTTTGGAATTTAAGGTAAAAAAAAAAAAATTTTTTTTGTAGTAATCATTTAAAGATAATCAAAACTTCAAGGGGGGATAAAAAAAATCATTTAATGAAAATTTTGATATATGCATATTTTTTTCTTATTTTAGTTCCAAACAAATCTTGATTATAATGATCCAACTGAAATAGTTTTCTCAACATCGCGAATGTCAGCAAAATTATTTAAGACACTTACAGTTGATCCGGAGACCAATGTACGGGTTTATATACGTTTTAGACCAATGCCTTCTCGTGAGATTCAAGAATTTTTGGATAAAGGAAATACAAGAGATCCTAATTTAGTAGAGGAAAAAATAGTTGAAATATATGTGAATTGTAGACTTGTTAAGGATTATCAACAAACCCTTAAACTTAAAGCTGAATGCCGTATGCCTTCAATACAAGTGGATTACAAAGAATCTGATGCTTTAATGGGTAAATATCAATTTGAATGTTGTTAAATTCAGTTGATTATTATATATTTAATTTATTTTATTATTTTATTTTTTATTCATTTCAGGTAAAATTTTGCGTCGTGATTCCAATCTGAAAGAAGATGAGGATTGGATCATTCATTTTGATGAAAAATATCGAAAAATCATAATCAAAAATTCACTTCCCAATCCTTTAAAATATGAAATTGTAAATGATACTATGTATTTCAATTTGGAATTTCCGAAAGAAGGAAAAGAAATAGGATCAAAATTATGCCATGAAATAATAGTACGACCAAATATTAAGGCACTTATCAAAAATGCGGAAAATGTGAGAAGAGTAAGAATTGTTTTTCTTTTTTCTTTTTTCTTCTATTATTTTTATTATTTAAAGATACGAATTTTTTTTTTAAATTAATTAAAATTTTTTATAGGAAAAATATATTCAAGAGCAAGTAACAGTTTACAATAGAAATAGACCATCAGAAAATTATTGGATCCCATTAAGAATAAGTTTTGGATATTGTTCTAATTTCCAAGTAAGTTTTATTTTTATTAAAAGTTTAAATTTTTTTTTTTCTTCGTGCAATTGACTTAGTTATCTTTTAATTCTTTTAATTCTTTTAATTCAAATAGTTGGCCTCTGGATATAAAACTTCATATGCATTTAGTATACTTGAAAATCATGCTGTTCGATTTCTTAGTGAATTTAATCGAAGTATTCGTCTTTTTTCGTTACTTGAGACTAATAAAGATGAGGTTAAGAAATATTTTTATTTTTTTTTAAAAAAAAAAAAGAACTCGAATTAATTAAATCATATTAAATATTAAATAAATATATATATATATATTTTGATTTGATTAAATAGGAAGTTAATAAAAAAATGGCTGATCTCGAGTTCCAGTATTTTTTCATAGTAGACCAATTAGTTTACTATGCAACTATAAAATCAGGAGAGAATTGGTTCCAACTGGCCAGTTTACTCTTTGGGTAAATTTTTATAATTATCTTCCATACATTTTTTTTTTATTTCTTATCAACTAATGTATTTTAATTTATTAAAACATCACTTTATTCTATTCTAATTCAATAGAACGGTATTGAATCATCAAATCTTTAAAAAATTTGGACCAGCATATCTAAAGAATCCAAAGTTCGGATCCGATCAAGAAGTAAAAATTTGGCCATCAATTTTATCTAAATGGGTAAGTTCATTGATAATTTTACTATTTATTTATTTATTTATTTTTAATATTTTAAATATTTAATAATTATAATGTTTTTTGCATTTTAGGTTTCCCCATTAAATTACTTTATTTCATTTTTTCCTTATAAAAATCAAAATCCCATGCTTGAAACTTTAAAAGAACTCCATAAAAGTTTAGTAATAACTTCATATCTGTCGCCTATATAAAAAAAAACATAAATGTATATATACAACATAGTTAAAATTTATTTAATATTTTAATATTTAATATGAACTTTCGCGGAAAGTATTTAATAACCATTTTTGAGTATCAAAAAATTATTTTAATCACTTGTAATATATTTAAATTTAGAAAATATTAATAAAATTAGTTATACTAGTTATTGAACATGTGACAAACAAATAATGTTTATTATATATTGAATATTTCGTTGACTACAATAAAACAAAAAAATATTTCGTTCATTTGTTACCGGACAAGTATTATATTTACATATGAAAAATTAATAAATTAAATAAATTAAATAAATTATATGTATATATATATATAATATATTTATATTTCATTTCATTGCACCTATGTAAATTTGTAAATTCTAATACACAAAGGTATTCTAATATTTCACTTACGGCGGTATATAGATAGAAATTACTTTATTATCGCATTGTGGGCTTTTATTATTATTATAATAATAACAATTTATAAAAATATAAAAAATGATAAGAAAAAAAGATGATCACAATAAACACAATTGATGAATAACAAAAAAACAAATATTCACTTTACCATTGATACTGCTGATTTTTTGTGTTCAACATCTTCTTGCCTCCATAAAGAAGTTACTGTTTTGGTTTGTGTATAAAATTGTAATCCTGACTTACCATCTACAAAAATAAATAGGTAAAAATATATATAAAATAAAACAAAATATATAATAATAATAATAATAATAATAATAATAATAATAATAAAGTAATAAGGTAAAAGATTTAATTACAAAAATTAAGATCTCCTTGAATAGATCCTTTATTCCCAGTGAATGAAAACATTGGCAAAGGAACTGGAATTGGTATATTTACTACAAAAAAAAAACAAAAAAAAATCATAGGAAGGAAAGTTTATCTTTTCATAAATCAGAAAACTTTATATTTTATTTATTTCATTTGTAAATTACCTCCTATTTGTCCGACTTCAATATTCGTAACAAAATAACGAGCGTTGCTTCCACTATTTGTAAATATAGCTGTACCATTACCATAAGGATTATTATTGATCAACTCTATCGCCTCATCCAAGGAATCAACGCTAAGGCAAATTAAAACAGGTCCAAATATTTCCTCCTTATAACAAATCATATGTGGTTTAACATTGGTCAAAATTGTTGGCCCTATACGAATAAAGAAAGAAATATTTATATTTATGAATTGTTAAAATATTTACAAATTAAAAAATTAAAATTAAAGTATTATTATTTCATACCAACAAAATTTCCTTTCTTATAATGTTCAGGAACAGTAGGGTTACTACCATCTAAAACCAATTTGGCCCCTTCTTCGACACCACTTTGAATTAACCATTTCACACGTTCTTTTGCCTCACGAGAAATTAATGGTCCTAGATCAGTATCCGGTTCCATGCCACCTGATATTTTTAGATGTTTTGCTCTTTCAACAAGTTCGGGTAACCATTCGTTTGTTTCACCCACAAATATAACTGTTGATAATGCCTATTTGTTGATGTGAAAAATGAATATTGAAATTCTTTTCTTAATTACAATTAGAATTTACAAATTTTTTTTTATTTTTTTTTTTTAAAAAAAAAAAAAAAAGTACCATGCAACGTTGTCCTGCAGCACCAAAAGCAGCACCAGCAAGTTGATTGAGTGTATGATTCTGCAAAATATGAACATAAACACATAAAACATGAATAGGCTAAAAGAAGAAGTAAAAATCAATTTAAGTAAATCAAAGAACAAACCTTATTTGCATCAGGCATAATGACTCCATGATTTTTTGCACCTAAATTTGCCTATTCAAAAAAAAAAATGTTTGAAAATGTTTTATAAAGATTTTTATAGAATAATAATAATAATAAAAATAATAATAATAATAATCTACCTGAACTCTCTTTCCATTTTCCGTTCCTCGTTTATAAATATATTTACCGGCTGTTTAAATTTTAAAGGGGTTATTATGATCAACATGAAATACATAAAAATACATAAATGAAAAAAAGAAAAAAGGAATTACCTTTATCACTTCCAACAAAAGAAATTGCTTTTATATGATCATCATCACATAAGAAATTTACGGTATTAATAGATCCATGAACAACATTAAGAACACCCGGTGGAACTCCCGCTTCTTTAGCTAATTCAGCAAGAATTATGGTGGCACCTGGATCTTTTTCGGATGGCTTAATTATCATAGTATTACCGGCGGCAATAGATAAAGGGAACATCCATAAAGGGATCATGGCCGGAAAATTGAAAGGACAAATTCCAGCCGTAACACCTAAAGGTTCTCGGATAGTATAGGTATCCATATCAGTCGAAACGGACAATTGTTCCCCCATTAATAAATTGGTAATATTACAAGCTTGTTCAACCACTTGTAATCCACGATAAACATCCCCTTTAGCATCCGAAAATGTTTTCCCTTGTTCTTCGGTAATGGATTTTGCGATTTTATCCATATCCCTTCTAATCAATTGTTGAAGTTCTAATAAAATCCGTTGCCTGGCGAGAACTGTGGTTTTACGCCATGTTTTAAATGTATCAGCAGAGTTATCAACAGCATCTCGTAATTCTTGGAGGGTAGGTTCCGGAACAAGGGTTACTAGTTCACATGTTGCCTGTGTAATATAATAAATAGTATAAAATATACAATTAAGTAAAAAATTGAAATATAATTAATATAATTAAGATAATTGATGGATTAAGATAATTAATTAATTACGGGATTATAAACGGGTATCCATTGTTCAGTTTTTGATTCTACGAATTCACCATTAATATACAAAGGAGCTGTACGAAAGTTTTTTAAGTCGGAAGTATTGAAAGGGGAAGCAGGTTTGAAATTAGAAAAATTAGTCGAAAACGGGCGAGTTACAAACTTGGAATAACGAATTATGGAAGTGATATCAGCATATCCTTTAGAAGTGGTGGTAGAACGTGAAAAAATTTGACGAAAAAACATCATTTTAATTTAACCATAATGATCATCATTTTTTATATTTTCATATTTCAAAAAAAAAAATTTGATTTCCTAATTTATAATAATTATTTATTTAAACGTAATTAATAATAATAATAAAATTACAAAAGTTTTAATTGATTTTTTGATAATTTTTGTAGTTGATGAATTTTTAATGTATTATTTAATTTAATAATGTATAATTTAATGTATAATTTGTTAATTTAATATAATTTAAGGAATAGAAAATAAAAACTTTCACAAATAACAAATAAAAACAAATAAAATAAAAAAATAAAAATAAAAATAAAATAAAAATAAAATAAGATAGAATAAAATGATGCCATATATATATTTACTTTGTCAATAACAAAATCTATACTATATATAATATATATAAACTGTATATATAAAATCTAATTATTATATATGATTGTGAATTTGTACAAGAGGTGAAGGTTTTTTTTTTTTTTTGATTTTTTTTTTTTTTTTTTGAAATTTATAAAAATTTATTTTTATTGTATAATTTAGTAAACAATTATTGTCCGACGATTTCAGCGTACCACTAAAAAAAAAATTTATAATAATAAAATTTATTAAAAAAAAAATAAAAATAAAAATAAAAAATTTACTTGAATAATATCAGTTAAATAGATAAATAATATATATAAAAAAAGAAATACCTTATTATTCTCTTCAAAACCATCACCTTCCAATACAACTTCTTGATTACCTTCATAATCTTGAACTCGAGTGTACAAAGGTAATCTATTATTTACATGTTCTAAAATGATGATATCACCTATCGCCCAAACACCACTATTGTCATTATGATAACCTGATTCTGTGGTGTGTCTTCTTGCAACCCAATTACAACTTTTATCTTTACCCAAAGATGTCAATACTAAAAAATAATTTGTAGATAATAAAAAAATAATAATGATGAGATATTATTATAATAATGAAAAACGGATATATATATAAAAATAAAAGATTTTCTATTTACCATCACGATCATCGGATGCGGATAAGTTTGCACGCGATTTTCCATGACTTAAACCAATGATAGAATTGAAACGTACGGGATCTCCCGGTGATTTATTTTCACTATATGGGGATGTGACAATCCATACTTCATTTTCTTTAGGTTTACATCCATTACAATAAACCTGTTATTTAATAAATAACAATAATAATAATATAAATAATAATGATGATAATAATAATATAAATTGAGTAAAAGTATGAGATATATATATATATATAATTACTGCTAATTATAGTAATTAAAGTATAATTAAAGTATAATTTAAAGTGTAATTAATAATTTCAAAAACATAAATATTTATCAATATTTACCCTTGAACTTTGAGATCCAGGTTCAATTGGTTTATGTTCACCATGTGATAAGTATTGACCGGTGACACAATGTTTAATGGTGATTCTAGAGCCATAACGTATTTGATGTAAAGGATATTCATATAAAATTCCTTGAAAGATTTTTATTACCCAATCAAATTCATCAACATTTCTAAATTTAGTTGATAATACATTTCTTATATTATCATCATGTAAAGAATTTAACAAATAAGATTTTTGTTCTTCTAAATTTCTAACACTGGCACTTCGGCATAAGGAAAGAAATGTTGATATGAAATCTGACATCTCCATATTTGAACTATATTTCAATTTTCGAAGGTTATGAAGAGCCGAAGCTTCCATTACAGGATAAGTAACATGAGATTTTAAAGCTTTTACCAAACCGGAAAATGTGGAAGTTTTTTCAGGGACATAAATCATAGGGTCAACTTTTAACATGGAAAAAGAAACTATATCTTCCTCTTCATCAATTCCGTGAAGACGACAAAAGAAACGAATATCTTGTAACCATGATTCAGGGTCTTGAGTACCATTATATTTAGTAGGATGAACCGTAATAGCAACCATAGGAATTTTACTTTGATTTGCTAAAGAGTCAGCCATATTTTTTTGATAAAATTGATAAAAGTGACAATCGAAGAAATTAGAAAATTTGGAGAAGAATGAATTTAATTTGGAGAGAAAATCCTTCAACATGGGAGTGTATTTATATAGAAGGAAATACAATAATGATATAAATAAATATATTGGGATTTTTTTTTTTTTTTTTTTTTTGTATAATTAATGCATGCAAGTTGATCAATAAAAAATACAATATCGAAAATACAATATATATTATAAATATTATATTCCAATAATCAGCCAATGAATTATATAAAAACATAATATAATTAATATAATTTTTAAAACGTTATTACAATAATTTTTTTAACAATGAAAGAATTTCAAAATCCTTTTAGAGACCTTTTAACAATGCTGACCAAATCCATTTCCGACAACATCTTTATTTTTATGTGTGGCGCTTTCTTTCTGCAATCACAAAAATAAAATAATTTTACATTGTGAACGAAATAAAATAGAATATATATTATTATTAATATAATAATATAACAATTATTTTTGCATTCAATTTGTTCACCTCAATCAAAGAAAAAAAAAATTGAAAATTTTTTTTTTTAAATTTAAACGCATCATCACTATTCCCAAATAAATATCATACTTGATGTATCCTTGATGTATACTTGATGTATCTTGATGTAATCAATGAATTCATACAATAGTATAGTATACAATAATCGTAAATAGTATATATGATAGTATATAAGAGTATATAAGAAGTATATAAGAAGTATACAAAAGTAAATAACATGTATACAAGAGTATATAACAGTATACAAGAAGTATACAAGAGTATACAAGAGTATACAAGAGTGTACAATCGGGAATTAAAAATCCCTTGTTTGAATTTGGAAACATGTAATAACCATCAGATCACTGAATTTAGATTATTTTAATTAAATATCACGTTATATACGTACGCCACAAAGAAAACCATATAAATTAATAAAATTAATAAAATGGAAAGAAACTTTATCCATGTGATATTCATATAAATATTTATAAAATAATGTCTTTTCACCTTAGATAAAGTTAGATAATATTTAAAGATAGTAATAATTGGATGAATTTTCTTATGTCATATAGTTTATTAATAATGTAATAATAATTGTATTGTTTAACATACCAACAAATCATATTCCAAACCATAATAATCGATCCATTTCGTCATACCTTCCCCATAGTTGAATTATAAATCAAACCATGGCCAAACCATAATTAAGTCTAAAAAATTCCATGTGCCGAAAGGAATGCATAACGGTGTTAGCCAAATGTAAGGGAAAATGTAAAGGGCTTCTCTATCGGATCACATTTTCTTCTTATTGTGATATATATATATTATTATATATTTCTGCCCGTATTATCGATCTGCATACATTAAGATATATAAGTATGCATTTAGATTCTGACAAAACGTGTCATTGTGTCTATTGTTTCAAATTTTCTTTGAAGTTTATATAAATATATATATAAATAATTGTTTGATATTTCTCTGAAATTATATTTATTGTTCTACTGATATTATCATTTATGATTTAACTTCTTAATTTAACTTCTTAATTTATTTAATCATTTGACAGATTAATTAATAAAATTTACATAACTATATTACTTATTTTATATTATATGTCAATATTACACGTATTCATTATTATTTTTTTCATTATTGTATTTCATTATTGTATTTTATTATTGTAAATAAAACTTTATTAAATCTTATTTTGAAATTCAATATATCTCACAAAAAATACACATAGACAAAATCATACCATAATAATAAAAAAAATTATAAACAAAGAAATCATAAACAAAGAAATCGTAAATTTAACATACCTTCATCCCTCAGGAAAAAGAATCTTAATCCAACACCCCTGGAACGCGCGGCGGAAAAGCTAAAATCAGAACAATCCCATAGCATTGTTATTTGTCAACCTTCCCTACCGAATGCTTTATTTTTTTCAAAAAAAAAATAGATAAAATATAAATTTATGGTTAAAATATATAATATGACTTATAATAATATGAATATCTTTACTATAATTATTATTTTTAAAAAAACTTAGTGACCTACAGCACGCTGTAAACGACCGATCGTGCCGTTAAACCAAGGGTGAGAAATCACTAAGTTATAAAAAAGAAGAGATATTATTGCTTTAAAAAAAAAAACTTGTAATAATTAATAATAAAAATCAATAAAATCATGTAAAGTACTTACCCTATCCGTCCTACAGTATCTCTTCCATTCCGAAGCCGAAGATCGTCAAGCAAAAAGAAAATCCCGATAATCCCAACAGCATCATCGGTAATTAGCCTTCTCTTTCCTCATCCATGCCGAAGATCGTCAAGCAAAAAGGAAGCCCCAATAATCCCAACAGCATCATCGGTAATTAGCCTTCTCTTTCCTCATCCATGCCAAAGATCGTCTAGCAAAAAGAAAGCTCCGATAATCCCAAAGCATCATCAGTAATTAGCCTTCTCTCTCCTCTCCTCTCCATGCCGAAGATCGCCAAGCAAAAAGAAATCCCTGTTCAACAGAGTTTCGATAAGAGAGCTCACCAGAAAAAGATTCTAAAAAAAGTGATTAGTAATAATAAAAAAGTGTTAGTATAGTTAACTAGAATAACAAGAATATTTTTTTATGTCTTGTCTATGCGTATTTTCCGTCTGTTTTATTAAAAGAATTAGAAAAGAATAAAAAGAATTAATCTGATGAGAAATGAAGCAGAAAACAATGCAAATATGAAAAATGAAATAAAAACTAATTCTTTTTTACCATCATCATCGTCATCGTTATCTTTCGTCACGTTTCTTCTATTTTTCACTTTATTTTTTTCAAAAATTTCGCCTAGAAATTAAAGAAAATTTGACTAATTTCGGTATAATTGGTTGAGAGTTAATTAATTAAATAAATTGCATTTACCTGTCTTAATTTTTCGATAATAGATTCCAAATTTACACGCGTACATTTTTTAGGTCTAGTTTGAAGTTCTGAAAAAGAATAGATTAGATGTAAAGTAAGAAATAAAAGAAATGTTTTTTATAATTTAGTCATCAAAATGTTTCTCATCAACCATTTCAGTCTATTTTGTTAATAAAGAATTCAATAAAGAATTAGTTGAATTAAGAATGAAGAAGTGACCTAAAAATCTGATTATTCTTTTCTTCTTCATTTCGTCATCATCAAAAGTTTTGTTCATAACTTTAAAAATTAGAAAAGAATTAAAAAAGAATTAGTTGGGTGTAAAAAATGAAGAAAATTTAAAAAATAAAAAAATAAAATAAAAATAAAAATAGGTTTACTCTTTTCATCATCAACCATTTTGCTCGCATCTACTATTCGTATCAAATAATAAAATTAAGAAGGAATCAATTGAGTGTAAAATTCATCGTCGTCATATTCTCTTTTTTATCTGTATCTGATCTTTCACATAAATATTTCGAATCAAATATTTTATATACTTAGTTATTAGAAAATAAAATTAAGAATTAATTGCACAAATATAAATATTTTTTCATCAGCTCCATCATGCCGTGAAAATATTTAGCCATCGAATATTTCATCCGTTTTCGTTATGAAAAAATTATGGTAGATATTTTTTTTTTTCATCGTCGTCAAATGATGTTTCGCAATCGAATATTTCAATTGCATTTCTTTCTTTTTCACCAGTAAAAGAAATAGAAAAGAGTTAGAATAATAGAATGAACGTATAATATTTATCACCGATATTATTTTTTTGTGTCAAATATTTGTCATCAAATCTTTTCTATAATGATAAATATTAGATCTGTCACAAAACAAAGGTAGTCCAAACATCTAAGAAAGAATTTTATCCACTAATATTTCAAACAACGATAGTTAATACCGACTTTGTTTCCAAGCAAGCAATAGTGTCAGTAATAATTAGTACAATCCATTTCTTATCAATTAATTTTCCCACGAACCAAAAATACTGGCAACTTTTTCATCCACTTAATTTTTGTTGTTGGTTATTGTTCATTGTTTATTGTTAGTTTTCTCAGTAAACCATAAAATACTAACGTTTTCTTCGTTGGTAGTTCGTTTGTCGATTTTCCAGCTCAACGAAAAAAATGAATATCTATAAAACGATTACAGTATAAACGAACTAAATAAACAACAGTTAGTAACAAACAAGTAAGTATTTACCATACTACAAAAAAAAAAGATGATAATTAATGAATATAACAAACCTATAGAACCAACGAGTTTTCTATAACAAACTAAAGAATAGTAAAAAGCACCTAAAAAACAAATCTTTAAAAAAAAAATAAAAGTTTGAAATGATAAAGGTTATTATGAATAAACCACTGCCGTTTTAAAAAAAATGGAGGTAAAACGTAAGAATAATAACGACAGTTTATTATCAAATAAAAAAATTTGTAAAAAAAATTTGAAAAAAGAGAAAAGGAAAAGGGGATTTTGGGAATTTGAAAAATTTAAGTCTCTATATATATCTATATTAATGAAAATCAGGGGCGTGAAACAAAAAAAAATTTTGATGTCGTGTCACTATTAGCATTTTATTGATTTACATCACCATATAATGTTATTAAATATAGTAATGCACCATGAAAAATCGATATACCAGACAAAAATGGTAGTAAAATGATGTCTATATGAAATTAAAGAATCTAATTGTATACATGATTTAAAATTGACACTGAATAAATTAACATATTGTATAATAGATAAATATTTAATATAATGTTTTTAATCCTGTATGTAAATGTTGAATTAATTTGATATCCCTGTATTGTATTAATAAAACGTGTTCTTTCTTAACTAAGTATTAAGTATTATTGAGTAATTTTATATTGATAATTTTAATTAATGGAATAAGTTATAATAATAAAATTATCAAAAATGTGTAAATAAGTTAATTTAATAATAATTTTTCATGTCCAAATATTTAAATAATTTCAAATAATTTCTTGTGCAATTGTTTATTTATTTATTTGATTATTATTGAAGAAAAAAAAATATAAAACAATTTGAATTAATTGGAATTTTACATTTATTTGTCAAATGTATATAAATTATTTAAATTAAAATTAAATTATGATATATAAAGAGTACATAAATTATAAATAATATTTTTCTATATTTTTAGCTATATTTTAAAATTTTTTTCTTTCCTTTCATTTTGCTTCATTTATCAATTTGTTACTTTCATTTTTTTCATTTTGTTCTTTAGCTTCTCTAATTTTTTCCAAAGCTTTTAATAATAAATTTCTTGCACCTAATGTCATACCTAAAGATTCTAATTTAGCATCAGTCAGATTTAAAATACCTTTTTCAGTCATATATTCAAATAATGGTTCATATTTTTGTAATCTAAGCCCTGCTATCCAAGCTGGAAAATCTGTTAATAAAATAATAAAAATGGTATGAAGATGTTAAAATAAATTAAAATAATTTTAAAAAGTAAAAATAATAATAAAATTCAATATCTAATTCATTATGTACCTTCAAACAACTCTAAATTTGCAATTTCATAATTTTCTATCCAATTTTCTTGTCTAGCAAAAGCTCTTTTTCTTTTCTTCTCTCTAATTCTTGCTTGTGTTTCAATATAATACTCATCTTCATAAATAGACATATCATTATAGTTCTTTCTATTCCTTTCACTCTTTTCAATCTCATTACCTCTCATCATTCTTCTTAAAATTATTTCCTTTTCCTTTTCTAATATTTCTAACCTTTTTTTTAATTTTTCATCTAAATTTTCTCTTTCTGATTTTTCTAATTTTCTATCTGAATTTTCTCTTTCTAATTTTATTAATTTTTTATCTGAATTTTCTCTTTCCAATTTTTCTAATTTTTTTCTAAATAATTCATCCTTTTCATCTAAATTTTCAGATTTCTCTAATTTTTCTAATCTTTTTTTTTATCTATTATCTTTTTCATTTAAAATTTCAGATCTCACTTTTAATCTTTCTGGTATTCCTGATCTCCTTTCAAATCTTTCTGGTGCTTCTGGTCTTTCAAATCTTTCTAGCTTCCTTTCTAATATTTCTAATCTCTTTTCTAATTTTTCTGGTGTCTCTGGTCTTTCAAATACTTCTGATCTCTTTTCCAATATTTCTGGTCTCCTTTCAAATCTTTCTGGTATTTCTGATCTTTCAAATACTTCTGATATTTCTGGTCTCTTTTCCAATATTTCTGGTCTCCTTTCAAATCTTTCTGGCATTTCTGGTCTTTCAAATGCTTCCAATATTTCTGGTCTTCTTTCAAATCTTTCTGGCATTTCTGGTCTTTCAAATTTTTCTGTTGTCCTTTCTAATATTTCTGGTCTCTTTTCAAATCTTTCTAATTTTTCTGGTCTTCCGTATCTTTCTGTTGTCCTTTCTAATATTTCTGGTCTCTTTTCAAATCTTTCTGACATTTCTGGTCTTTCAAATCTTCCTGTTCTCCTTTCCAATATTTCTGGTCTTCTTTCAAATCTTTCTGTTGTTTCTGGTCTTGGTCTTTCAAATCTTTCTGTTCTCCTTTCCAATATTTCTGGTCTTTTTTCAAATCTTTCTGATGTCTTTGGTCTTTCAAATCTTTCTGCTGTCCTTTCTAATCTTCCTGGTTTTTTTTCAAAACTTTCGAATGTTTCTGGTCTTTCAAATCCCATTTCATGTCTCTTTTCAAATCTTTCTGGTCTCTCTTCAAATCTTTCCGGTCTCCCTTCAAATCTTTCCGGTCTTGTTTCAAATCTTTCTGGTCTCCTTTCAAATCTTTCTGGTCTCTTTTCAAATCTTTCTGGTCTCCTCTCGTATCTTCCTGAAGTTTCTTGTCTTTCAAATCTCCTTTCAAATCTTCCTGGTGTTTCCGATCTTTCAAACCTTTCTGATCTTCTTTCAAGTCTATCTGATATATTAAATATATTTCTAGATCTCTCTGGTTTTTCTAATCTTAGTGATTTTATTGATCTTTCTGCTTCTGGTTTTTCGGATAGTACTAATTCTTCGGGTTTTGGTGATTTCGGTGATTTCGGTGATTTTGCTGATTTTTTTGCTTTTTTTGGTTTTCTTTTAAGTTCTGGTATATCCGGTATTTTTCGTATTTCAATTTGTTTAATTGGTTTACTACTATCAGTTTCCTTAACCTTTTTATCCTTCTTATCCTTCTTACTCTTCTTACCCTTCTTATCCTTACCTTTCTTACTCTTTTTACTACTCTCATTATTAATATTAACCGAAGAAGGTGGTGAAGGTATTAAAGGTGATGATAATCTTGATAATATTGGCTTCATTTCCGTCTTTTTCTTTCCATAAAGTCTTTTTACTTTATTACGAGGTCCACCTTTTCTGTTTATCGTACTTACGAAAAAATTACGATAAAATAATAACGAGATATTAGAGATATGAGCGGTATGAAAGGGAGTACGAGGTAAGAAGATATTAGGAATATTGAAATTATTTATTTTCATAACTTTCATATTAAATAATAAACTATTTTTTATATTGGTTAACGATTTATATATATAATTTAATCAAAAAAAAATTTACTGATAAAATTTTTTTTTTTAAAAAAAATAGATCGAATTCTTAAATTCTGGTTGGCTGACAAGTTTCAAATATATATATACGTATATATATGTATAGGTGTCATCATTTTTCTTTAAATGCATTCCGGAAATTTAAGTGTAAAAAACTTCAAGAATTTAATATGCGGAAATTTAGGGAATTCATTATTTCGACAAACAATTTACAATTATGATACAATATCAACGTTCCTGAGAAGAACTGTTACTACTGCAGTAACCTCAAAACGCAACATTAAATCAACTAAACCAGCAGGTAGCGCTCGACTCATTCCACATTCCCCGAAACCGTCAAATGCGACAAATACAACAAACCAGGTGAATAATGGAGTCATTAGATATCAAGAACATGTAAAATGTTTGGGTAAAACAATAAAACCCTGGAGACCGGAAGAATTAACTGAATTAGAAGCTGCCACCAAAAAATATGGTACAAAATGGAAATTTATTAAATTTAACACATCATTGGATAGGACAGCAGTTTCATTAGTGAATAAATATTATGATTGGCAATTAAAAGTTACTTCATTAAATGGAGGTAAGAATTGGACGGAAGAAGAAGATAGAAAATTAATGTTAGGAATAATGACATTTGGTGTGGGGGAATGGAGTAAAATATCGGATTTTATAGAAACCAAAACTAATATAGAAGTAAGAGGAAGATGGGCATCAATTTCTCAATATAAGCGAGGAAGATTTTCCAAAGACGAAGATGAAACATTATTAAAATTAGTTAAAGACCATGGAATGAATTGGGATAAATTCGCTGGAATATTAAATAGACCACCAAGACATTTAAGAAAACATTATGCGTATATGCATAATTATCAATTCACGGAAAAGGATAGAAGAATGTTACATGAAGCTTTAAAGGAATTTGGATTTAATTGGGATAGACTAAAAGAAAGATTTCCACATAAGAATATAAGATTTATTAGAATATTTTTAGAGAATAATTCACATTTAAATCCATATGTTACTCAAGGACGTTGGAACAAAGAAGAGATAAAAGCGTATAACGAAGGATTAGAAAAATATGGTAAGAATTGGTATAAAATTTCCGAACTTATAAAGACGCGAACATATGGACAATGTTCAAATCGATATAGACATTCACTAGATATTATTAAACGAGGACGATGGACAGAAGAAGAAAGAGAATTGTTTACTTTAGGGATAGAAAAATTTGGATGTAATTGGAATAAAATTTCTCAATTAGTAAAAACTAGATCACCTAGACAATGTTGTACACATTATAAAACTCCGGGAGCCATTCAAGGACGTTGGAATGAAGAAGAGAAAAGATTATTTAAAGAAGGATTTAATTCTTTTGGGAAACGGTGGGTTAAAGTTTCTCAACATGTAAAAACTAGAACAGCCAGACAATGTTCCAGTCATTATAAGTTTAATAAGTCATATCATAACTTGCAACCAAATTTAGAAGAAGAAGAATAATTTATTTAAATATTTATTCTATAATATAAAAAAAATTTAGTAAATTATTTACATATTTATATTTATATATTTATATATATTATTTAAAAGTTTAAATATATAAATATATATGTGTGAATGTGAAATGAATGGTTTTTATTATTTAAAATTGAATTGAGTTTTTTTTTTAGAAATATTATTATAAAGAAATATGAAAAATTATGAAGAAATTATAAAAAGAAAAAATTATATATCTAAATATATTTTAAAAATAATAACAATGATTATAATAAGTAACAATAACTAATGATAATAATAATTAATAATAATCACAAGTAATTTAATAATAATAAATAAAATAATTTAAGGTGAAGCTATAAATTTCCCACTAACAATTTTACATTCTATATCTTGAAATTGAGAAAAATTATTATTATTATTATTATTATTATTATTAGATTCAGAATGATTGTCATTTTTTACTATTTCCAAAGAAATATTACTAAGTAATTGTCCTTTACAAACAAACTTGACAGCTGCCGGTGCTGGTTGTGAAGTTTTGTTTGTTCCAAATCGTGCGATTATTTTTTTTTGATCTAAAGAAGAAGTACTATTTGATGGTGATGGTATCATGGGTGTAAATGGCGTTGAAGGTGTCTCCGGTGCTGCTGCCCCTGTTGTTGTTGGAATAATAGGTGTAGTTGGAGTAATAGGTGTAGTCGCTGTAGATGTTGTAGTAGATGTAAGATCAATATCTTCAAGTTGCCAATACATCCAATTTTTTTCAGTACTCCATATTCCTGTTGGTTTAGATTGAACATATACCACATCACCATCAACTGGTATAATAAATGAAATATCTGATAATTTCGATAATTTTCTATCTGCTGCTGTTTCCGCCGTAGTAATAAGTTTACATTCGGGATTAATTTGATATGCAATAACTAGAGATGTTTTATTTGATTCACATTTCCATTGAGGAATTATTTGAAGAGGTAAATACGAATTTTTATTTTCCGGATCAATGTGAACTTGATATTTTATCACCGCCACTGATTTTCCACCAGTTGAAGATAATAAACGAGTATCAATATCAAATAATCCATTATTTTTATTATTATCAATGTTGTTATTATTATCATTTTTGTTATTATTATCATTGTTGTTATCATTATTATTGTTGTTATCCTCTTCCGGAACTACTATTGCTCGAAGATATGAAGCATTCGGCACAAATTTTTCAAGTGTTTCGAAATTATTTATCTTGATTCGAAATGATGGTGATGATCCTTCTTCTTCTCCTCTTATAAATGAATTATTAATATCATTATAAGAAAGACTTATTTCGCCAGTTATAAGAAGTTTAGTAACATTTCCAGCTTTAGTCATTACATTAATTGTTTCAATAATTGAAACTCGTAATCCCCCATGAGAAGATGATGGAGATGATGGAGATGATGAGCCAGCTATTGAAATATCTCTAGAATTATTATCGTTGTTATTATTATTATTTATAATTTCCGAAAATTCAAATGTATTAGGTGATGACAATCCAAAACTATTTGATCTTCGATAAGAACTTTGTAAATTTAATGGAGAAGGTTGATCGACGCTCAAATTATTATCAGGATAATATGTATTTCGACTGAATGAAATTTATATATATATATATATATAAGTTATAAATATAAGTTATATATATATATTATATTTATGTGTGCGTGTCAAAAAGGTAATTAAAATAAAAAACTAAAATAATGCTTACTCTCTTCGCCCTCGAGGTGGCCGATTTTTAAATGCGGGTGTCGATTTGAGAGTTGAAATTACATGAGACATCGCAGCCGCCGCATCAGCTTCGTTGATTTCTGTACTCGTAGGTTTAATTTCTACTCGTAATGCCTTTTCTGGAACAATGCTAATGCTAAAGGATATAATAATAATAATAATAAATAATTAATAAATTATTAAAAAATAAATTATTAAAAATAAATTATAAATTATAAAATAATTCAATAATCAAAATACCAAGAAGAATTAGCATCCGAATCCGTTTCATCGCCATTTGATGATATCCCATCCCATGATTTATTGTTATTAATATTTTCAGTAGGAGGTATTGAATAACCTTCAGAATCTATTAAAACTTTTGGCTAAAAAGAGTATTATTGTTTATTATATTATTTTATTATAAATAGATATATAATAAATAAATAAATAAATAAATAATATATATATATAAAATAAACTTTCTACAATGAAAATAATGAAAAATAATAAAATATAAATATATATCTACCACAGAAATTTCACTAGGTAAAGAAGAGGACGAAATTTCCACTGGTGAAGAGGAAATCTCACCAGGTGAAGAAGAAATTTCCACAGGTGAATAAGAAATCTCACCAGGTGATGATATTTCCACAGGTGAAGAAAACGAATTTTCATTTGAAAAAGTAAAAGAAGTATGAGATGATGAATTCCTTAAAATATTAATTCCATTTCGTGTACTATCATTCTCTGATTTTGATGGATGCAAGTTTTCTCTTTTAATTTTAATTTAAATAAATAAATAAATTGATAAATGAATGAATAATGAATAAATGAATGAATAATGAATAAATGAATGAATGAATGAATAAATGAATAAATGAATAAATGAATGAATAAATGAATAAATGAATGAATGAATAAATGAATGAATGAATGAATGAATGAATAATCAAATAAATGAATAATGAATAATGAATAACGAATAGTGAACGTGAAAGAATGAGAAAGTGAAAATTTATTACATACGAATTATGTGATGGAGTTCTCTTACGCCTCATAGTGCCGATAGTAACAAATGCATTTTTCACTTGAATAAATAATGAGATAGTTAATTAGCAATAGTTAAACATAATGAAACATTATTAAACGTAATTAAGCATAATTCTTAATTTTGCTTACATGAATTTCCTGAATTATTTAATTCAATATGAGATAAATTTCCTACAAATTAAAATAATAATAATCTTATTTAGTACACAATTTTACAAATTTATATTAATATATACAGTGCTCATCTTTTTTTTCATTTTGAATTATAAAAAAAAATTATAAACCTTCAATAGCTTTTGAACAAAAATCAACTATCTCATCTTGTACATTAAATTCCATTATTGTAGATAAATTCTTTTCTGAAATCTAAAAAATACATATGCATAATTATATAAATATATAAAAATATATAAAATATATAAAATATAAAAATATATATAATACATAAATATAATAATATTATATACCTCAACTCTTTTTTGATATGCTTCAGCCTGCATTGTCTCAAAATTTGCCAAGATTTCTTTTAAATGAACCCATCTCATAAAGTCAACTGTTTGTGATCTCTAAAATAAATAAAGAATAAGAATAATAATAATATTAAATATTTTAATAATAATAATAATTTTTGATCACATATTTATTTTATTTTATTTTTTACCTCAAGATATTTTGACCATTCAGAATGCCATTCATCTTTAATTTGTTCAAGTGCTTTTTGTGCTTCAATCAATTTATTCTCTGTAAATTCCATAAAGAAATGCATATATAATAAATAAATATAATAAATAAATAAATATAGAATAATATAAAAATATGAAAGAATAATGTATAAATAATTTAAATAATTGAAATTTACCAGAAGTTTCTGCCCTTTTTCCAGATAGTTTTTCTTTCTTAGTTTTAAACTATTTAATTTCACAAATTAAAATTAAATTTTATAATATCAAATTTATAAGTAAAAATATTAATAAAAGTTTTATTAATAACTGGGGAGTAATATGAATAATATAAATTTTATAATAAATTATATATTAAAATTAACAGTTTACCTTGTTAACTTTAGAAACTCTTTCTTCATATTCTTTTGCTAATTTGCTCAAATTGGGTTCTTCCTAAAATATATATATATATAAATATATATTCAGTCAATCAATCAAATCACTTAAGAATTAAAAGTTGAATTTAATTTAAATTTTTTACTTGTTTTAATTGTGTCCATTTTGGATCAGCAATTGTCATTTCCCGTAAAGGCGTTTCGATTTCATCAGATATTTTTGTAACATAAAATGAATGTAAAGTTGCTGTTTCCATAAGTTCATTGAATAATGTGTCCCATATACTTGTAAATGTGCTATGATCAAATTAATTATTATTATTATTATTATTATTATTATATTGTTATTGTTGTTATTATTATTATCATTAAATTTTATAAATTAAATAAATAAATAAATAAATAAATAAATAAATTTACCCCATATATGCTCTATCAGCAACAAATGTTTTATTGGCTAAACGCTGAATACTTTTAATATAGTTATCTTCTATTATTACTCTATTAAATAAATATAATAATTAATTAATAAATATAATTATAATTATTTAAATTGTTTAAATTATTTAAATTATTTATTTGAAGATTTTACCTTTCTTTAAAATATTCCCCGATTTCATGATTCAATGTTTTTGCATTTCTTAACCTGAGTTGAACTGTATCAAAAGATAATTTGGGTCGATCATTCTACATTAGATATATAGATATTATATAAATTGAAAAAATAATACTTTGTATGTGAAATAAAAGTTAATAATTTTTAATTATAATTAATAATAAATAAATGATAATAATAAAAATATACCAGAAAAGCCTGAATAAATGGCATTTCTGTTTGATTCTTTGGTATTTCTTGTTGGGTAATATTATTTGATTTAAATTTATCAAATGAAGGAGATCTTAATTCCATCGTTTGTTCTATTATTTTATTATTATAATTTTATATAACTTTAAAAATTTTTTATTGATAATATGATAATAACTTTTAAATTAATAACTTTAATGTCTTTTTTTTTAAAAAAAAAAATTAAATGTGTATGAATGACAATCGATGATGATGATGATGACACAATAGATTTTGATATGACAATGGAAGTAAAGTAGAAAAGAGAATGATTATACCAAAATTGTATCAAACGGACGGCTTATATACTTTTTATATTGATCTACACATCAAAAGTGTAACATTATCCACATGTTAAATGTTCGTGTTCTTTGTGTTTTATTTGTTGTACATTACTTACATACTTTTTGATGCTTTGAAATTTTAATACTTTGATACTTTTGATACTTTTATATCTTTTCAAATTTTTAATTTTAATCTTGCGAAAACCAAGAATCAGAGAGAAATATCCTTTTTTTTTAAACATTAAATCGATTTTATCAAATTACACCACCATTCATAATAAAAAAAAACCTCCTCTAAGCATATTTGTTTATGGATTAATGGATTTTATAAGATAAAAGATTTGTGTACGATATAAATACAATTACATAAAACCATTTAAATAGTAATAAAAGAATCTGATAATAGAAAATCCCCTCTTTTTATAGGAACGAAAATTTTCGATAATATATAGATTTCCATTATTGGGGAATTTTTTAATGCATAAGGAAAATAATTTTTTCTGGGTTGAATCTATTTTAACCAGGTAACACAATTGGAAACCTGAAAAAACCCCTTTCATTTTAATTAATATTTGTATCTCCATTTGATTAAATATATTTAATAAACATTTGAATAATGTGATTTCTACTGTATATAGTAAGTAATCAAAAAGAAAGGAAAAGAAGGGGTATCGGAAACCCGGATATTTCTAAAGGAGAGAAAATTTTATGACGATAATGATGACCATTGGATGACCATAGATTAATTCATTTTTTTTTTTTTGAACCTCCCCAAGTTACAGAAAAATAAATGTTAACGTTACGTTAATTAGTCTTTATTTATTTATTACTTTATTCATTACCTTTATTTATTACCTTTATTTATTACCAAGCTTTATTTACCACATACTTTATTTACTATTTCGATTTACAATACCTTATTTACAACTTTATTATTTTATACTTTATTTACAACTTTATTATTTTATACTTTATTTACCACGCTCATTCCATACTCCCTAAATCTAACGTCATAAGGTTACACAAGACAAGTTAATGCTATATATAGTATACATATATACTAAATGAATTATAAATACTCGAGATTAAACATTGTACCCGTTTTCTATTTTCTTCTTCATTGACTGCGAAAAAAAAAAATTATTATTATTATACTTACGAACGATTAAAAAAAAAAAAAAAAGAATCATCATGTTTAAACGAAAGTCAGTTTTCAATAATAATAATAATAATTTGCCTAGGGCAAAATCACCAAATAGTAAACGTAATGCTATCACTTCCCCGAAGTTTTATGAAATTCTTGATTATGTTGCCACAAAAATGAATGGTAAATCTTAAAACATTAAGTCATTAAGTGGGCTTATTGATGAATTCTAACTTAATTTAATTCAAATCTAAATTTAACTCTATACTATCTATATCTATATCTATATAGTTCCATTACAATTTGGAACCTTTATGAAAAAACGTTTTAACAAAGATGATATTTCCCATCCTACAAGTTTTGAGTAGGTATAAAAAATAGATAGAATATATATATTTAAAAAATATAAAATATATATAAATAAATTATATCAATTAATTTTTCAGGCACCTAATACATACTGAAAATGAAGAGGAAGCGCATGAATTTTTAAAACGTTTGAATAAAAATCCTAATGATAATAAAGTACCAGGTAAAATAAGTAATTATATTAATTATGTGATTTCATCTCATATGTGCATATTCACATCATATAATAACATGTAATAATATATAATATATCATATAATATCATATAATATCATATAATATCATATAGATGGAACTGCTCCACATAAAATTCATGCAAGCCAAATTTTTGAAGATACAAATTCATCTAATGATGCATTTCGTACTGTCATCTTCAAGGATTTTCATTATGATGATGAAAAAGAATTCCAACCAGAATTTAAGAAAATAGTACCTTCCTTAACAACTATTGAAAAATCCGTCGCTGCAAAAATTTACTTTGAAAATTATTTTTATGGAGTACTTAAGAAACCTTCCGGTCGATCCAAAAGACGGAATCAACTTGAAACCGAATTAGAGAACATGATAATACCTGATCAAGATAAACAAGAAATTCGTCAAGCCTGGCTAAATCTTGAATCCGATTATATGCGTTTGTTACGTCATCGAATTACCATTAATGCTTTTCACATGGTGAAAACTATTGGTCATGGTGCTTTTGGGGTGGTTAAACTTGTACGAGAAAAAAACACTGGTATATTATACGCTATGAAAATGATGAAAAAAGTTGATATGTTAAAAAAAGGTCAAGAAGGTCACATACGTGCCGAACGTGATCTCTTAACGGCAGCTACAGAATCAGCTCAATGGATAGTTAAATTAATTTATTCATTCCAAGATACTGAACATTTATATTTGGTTATGGAATATATGTCAGGTGGTGATTTATTAAATTTACTTATTGAAAAAGACATTTTCGAAGAAAAATTCGCGAAATTCTATGTGGCAGAAATGATATTATGTATTGAGGAAGCTCACAAAATGGGTTATATTCACCGAGATATTAAGGTATATTTTTATATTAATTTTTATATTAAATAATAATAATATTAAATAATATTAAATAATATTAAAATTATATTAAATAAATTTATATTTGATGTTTTTATAGCCCGATAACTTCCTTTTTGATAAAGATGGTCATGTAAGACTTTCGGATTTCGGTTTGTCAACAGATTTCCATTGGACGCATGATTCAGCCTATTATGATCAACAAAGGCGAGATCTTTTACGTAAGACAGGGGTAGATATTGAAATTGATACAATTTCCAAAGCCAATAAGAAATGTCGAACATCTAAATGGATAGAGCGATGGTCTGATGAAGAATTTTCATCCGATAGTGATGTTCCCAATACTCGAGTATTAAGTTGGAGAGATCAACATCGTAAGAAGATGGCATTTTCAGTTGTTGGTACTAATAATTATATGGCACCAGAAATTTTAAGAGGATCTGGTTATGATAATAGTTGTGATTGGTGGAGTTTAGGTGTAAGTAATATCAATAAAGTTAATATAAGTTTAAATGAATAAATTTAATTATAGTATTTTAATAAATTATTAATTTATATTTTATTTTATTTTTTCTTTTTAGGTTATAATTTTCGAAATGTTATATGGATATCCACCATTCATAAGTAAATCGCGTCACACTACACGTATGAAAATTATTAATTGGCGAACGAATTTAAAATTTCCTTCTCGACCTAAAGTATCACGGGAGGCACAAGATTTAATAGGGAAGCTCATTTGTGAAAAGGAGGATCGATTGGGATCTAGTAAATCATCAAATCGACCTAATGAATTATATTTATCAAGTAGAAAATCTGCCATATTTGGATTTGACGATGCATCGGAAATTAAATCACATCCTTGGTTTAAAGATATAGATTGGGATAATTTACATAAATCAAAACCACCATTCATTCCTCAATTAAAGAATGATATAGATACTAGATATTTTGAAGAGAATATTGATGATAAACCTTTAGCATCACCAGAAAATAATGGTCACGGAGTTGAAAGAAAGCCAAAGGATCCAATGTTAAGAGATAAACATCATGGAAAAGAAATTTTAGATATGCGTAAAGCATTAGCATTCATTGGATATACATTTAAAGGTTTACCAACGGAAAATCAACGTGGAAGTATGGCAGAAAGAGTTCGAGGGATACCTGATTTTAATAAAAATATTGATGGGAAAGGAAGTTTGAAACTTCGAGCTATGAGTATGTGATGAATTTTATTAAAAAATATATATATATAAGAGTAAATCTATTTGTCACCACTGGGCAAAATTACATAATTCCCTGATCCTAACCTTAACTTTGTTAATTTTGCCCAACGGTGACTATCACCAGCGGTGACAAGTATTTTTTTTTTTTTTATATATAAAATATATAAAATATATAAAATATATTGGAACTGGAACAGTAAATTTCTTTTTTTTTCTTTATTTCTTTATTTAGTTATTTTTATTCCAGAACATTATTTTGTACATATAATGTATTTTTGTCATAATTTTTTTCATTTGCATCATATTTATTCATTATCAATTATTCAATGTTAATTATTCATTCAATAATGTAATTTATATATTACATATTATGTATCATTTATTATGTATCATTTATGTAAATTTAGTTATATTTTAATTTTTTTTTTTTTATGTATTTTTATTTGTATTTATATATTACACGTAATGGATTGTAATTTGTAATTTGGGAGTTTGTAATTCTTTTAAATATATATTGACTTTCTTTATTTTTCATTTCTCCCTCTTTATTTTTCATTTCTCAGTTCGGAAAATAAATAAAGAAGTTAATATCTCTTTGTCTGACTGAAATAACTAAGTTTATATCTTTTTTATTTTAATAAATAATTAATAATGACACATTAAATGAATAATATTTATATAATTATTTGATTTCTGATTTTAACTAAACGATGAATGTCCGAATTCTGAATATTTTGAATATTTTGAATATTTTGAATATTCAATATATATTATTCAATATAACAAGTGTAAAATAAGCGCGTGTATTTAATTATATTAATTACCGCAATTAATTAATCTTTCTTTGTAATATTATACATTTTTACTTTGACGTCATTATCAAGTTAAACATTATATATAAAGGTAGTTTTTAGTGAAGAGATTTCTCCTTTTCCTTTTTCGCATTTTATATTTTCATTACTTTCATTAAAAGGCAACTCTTTGAATTATTCCTTTGGGTGAAAAAAAAAAAAGTGAAAAAGTAATCTTGTCTTGTTACAGTTATATTTATTAAATATTTTCATACATACATAAATATATATTTTATAAACATTTTTACATGTTTATTAATTTATTTAATAATATAATAGTGAGCTTTGAAAAACAAGTTAGCCAATTAAACATCAATGAAGATGTTGGTCCAAGAATAGCAGAAAGAACAAGTTATGGAAAACAGGGCCACGTCGTTAAATTAAGAAGCAACTATTTTAAAGTTTCAAAGGTGTTAAATATTTACATAAAAATGTAAATAATCTACATAAAGTATTTAAAATAATTTAAATTAAAAATATGTATTTAAATATAAAATTTTTCAAACGTATTAGTTCCCAAATGTCATTGTAAGCCATTATAGCTTTGAATCAACTCCAAAGTCAAATAAGGCAACAATTGCGCAAATTTACTATCAAGTGGCTGAAGATAATAGATTCAAAATTTATCATGCAGTTTACGATGGTAATAGTGCGATATATTCGGCTACTTCTCTCCCTCTTGAAAGCGAACGAAGAGGAAAACAATTTAAAGTATTCGATATTTAATTTTGATATTTGATATTTGATATTTGATATTTGATATTTGATATTTGACATTTGATATTTGATATTTGATATTTGATATTTGATATTTGATATTTGATTAAATTCACAATTTTATTTATTTTAAAAAATTAAAAATTGCTTTATTTAGGTAACTCTAACAAGAAGCCGCAGTGGAACGATCAAAGTTGGTACTTACGAGGCCACTATTCGATTTGTCCAAAGATTAAATTTTATCGAATTAAAAAAACACATATTTGGTGGAAATGCCTCTATGAGTGAAGTCCTGACTTCTTTAGCCGCCTTAAATACTTATATCAACTTTTCAGCTCGTCAAAAATATTTGGCTATTGGTAAAGGTGTTTATCCAGTTGATACTCGTGGAAAACCCACTATTTTACCTGGTGGACTCGAATTAAAACAAGGTTTTTATCAATCATTGAGACCAGGAACAGGTAAAAAAAAAAAAAGATATTAAATATTTAAAAATCAAGATTCATTATTATTATCAACATCATTATTATTGTTGCTATTGTTATTGATTCATTTCACTTTAGAATGCTTGGCTATCAACGTGGACATTTGTGCAAGTGTTTTTTACATAGGTGGCAACGTTCTAGATATTGCTTGTAAAGTATTGGGAAAAAAAAGTAAAGATGAATTTCGTCGTGGTATGAATAAATATGAAAAGAAAATAATGCTCAAGGTTTTTATTTATCATTATTATTCTATTTTTTTTTTTTTTTTTTTTTTATTTTTTCCTTTGGGTATAATTAAAAAATTATTAAATAGTTTTAAAAAAAAAATAGTATCTAAAAAGAATCAAAATACGAGTTATACATCGTGGACAAAAAAAAACCGTTTATCGTGTTAGAGGAATTACCACAGAATCTGCAGATCGATTATTATTTTCTTTTAATAAGGAAAAAAGAAAAATAACTGTTGCCGAATACTTTTATTGTACTTATGGTCGAAAACTTGAATTTGAAACATTACCTTGTATTATAGTCAACAAAGAAGTTCTTATGCCCATGGAAGTATGTGAAATATTAGAAGGTAAATTATCATATAATAAAAATTCTTAAATAAAATAAAATATTTTATATGAAACAACGAAATTATACAATATGTGACTTGATCAATAGGTCAAAGATTTAGCGGTGCTCTTGCCGATACAACTCTTGCTGATATGATCAGATATACTTGTATCAAACCAAAAGAAAGATTTAATCAAATTTCCTTTTCTACCAAGGAGATATTTCAATATGACAAAGATTCTTTATTAAAATCTATCGGTATGGATGTAGAGTCTCAAAATATGTTAGTTAATGGTAAACATCAATAAAAAAAAAAAAAATTTCCAATATTATTTGTGTTTAATTATATATCTTCAACTAAAAAGTTCTATTATTATTATTATTATAAAGGACGCATTCTGCCGCCTCCAGCTTTAGAATACCACCAAAAAAGTTCTAATGCCCGGTTTGTTCCTGAGTCAGGTCGTTGGAATATTACGAATAAAATGGTAACTCAAGTAATTATAAGAAATATAATGCGGATACATTTTTATTCAAAAAAAAGAAAAATAATAATACTTACTTTATTTGCACATAGGGAAAAACCCTCCAAAATTGGTCAGTGATAGCCTTTTCCACTGAACGAGCTAACCAAAAGCCAGTTATTAAACGTTTCATTCAACAATTTCGAGAAGTTGCCAGCCAAAAAGGAATGGTAAATATTGTCATTGTAAAAAATTAAAATATAATATATATATATATATATATTTATTTTTATATTTTTTAAAATACATATTAATTTTAAAATAGAATGTATTCAACGATCCTGAAATTTATTATGCGAATCCATCTGGAGATATTCAAAAGGTAAAAACCTATTTTAATAATATTGTTGTAAAATATCAATAAAATTTTTATTAAATTGTTATAATCATCATTAGTCCTTGTATCAAGCGTGTTGTCTTGCCAGAAGATTTAATAAAGCATTGCCACCTCAAATTGTATTTTGTATATTGGAACAAACTGGTCCTCTTTATGGGGAAATAAAACGTATCGGCGATACTATAATGGGTGTTCCTACGCAAATAATATTAGCAAAATTATTAACTAAACGTGGAGTTGACCAAATATGTTCCAATCTTGCATTAAAAGTAAATGTCAAGCTAGGAGGACAAAATTGCTTCCTTGCTAATGGTCAACTTGACTTTGTATCCGAAGCTCCGGTATACGTTTAATAATTTTAGAATTTTAGTGCATTTTTTTTATCGATAATTTAATTTTTTTTTCTTTGAGATTTTAAATTCTTATAATAATTATTTTTGAAGACTATGATATTTGGTGCAGACGTGTTTCACGCAGGTCGAGGTGAAAATCAACCTAGTGTGGCTGCCGTTTGTGCATCTATGGATATAAAAGCTACTGAATACTGTGGTCGCTATAGTAAAAATAAAGAGCCGCGAAATGAAACCATTGAAAATTTACAGGAAATGACTGGCAATTTGTTACATGCGTTCTATATCAAGAACAATACTCTCCCTGATCGAATCCTTTTTTATAGAGATGGCGTGTCTGAAGGTCAATTTGAACACGTACTCCGTATAGAAGTAAAAGCATTAAAGGCAGTTTTTGAATCGATTTATAGAAAAGGATTTGAACCTAAACTTACGTTTGTTGTAGTTCAAAAAAGACATCACACCAGGTAGATATTATTTTTCTCACAAAAAAAAAATTCTGTGTATCCCGCGAAAATAAAATGCAAATAAATAAATAGATTTATGCCAAATGAATCTCGTGATGGTGATAAAAATGGGAATTGTCGACCAGGAACTGTTGTTGATAGCACTATTGTTGTTTCTCAAGAGTTTGATTTTTGTAAGTTATATTATTATTATTATTAACGTTGAATTTATGAATTTATGAATTATTGGATTTTTTTGATACTAATTTGCAATTTTCATATTATTATAGACCTTATGTCACATTCAGTATTACAAGGAGTATAAATCTTTTCCATTTAATTTAATTCTTTATTTAATATTTTGTAAATGTTATTATGATTAATAACTTATTTTTATTTATTTATTTTTTTTTTATTTTTTTACTTTAAAAGACCGGCCGCCCGATACATTACACCGTTCTTTATGATGAAAACGACTTTACAGCTGATGGAATTCAAACGTTGACACATAAACTTTCATATCTTTCAGCTAGGTTCGGGTTTTGCATTGCATGAATTATCTTTTTTTTTTTACAAAATTTATTAATCTATTTCTTTTTTTTTTTTTTGAAGATGCACACTTGCTATTTCACTTGTTCCTCCAGTATATTATGCTCATTTAATGGCAAATCGTGCAAGATATTATCTTCAATGGGGTGATTCGAAATCAGACGGAAGTAATAATAGCTCGTGCTCTATCAGTAACGTTAAATCCGAGTTAATGAATACGATGTACTTTGTATAAAGAGTTTGTTTATATTTATTTTATATATATATATATATTTTTTAAAAAAAAAGGGAGAAAAGATATATATTATAGATTGGAAAATAGATATATTGATTTGCTATGAATTTTATGCTTAAATTTAGTAAATAATTTATTTTTATGTATTAAAAAAGACATCAAGACAAGTGCTTATACAATTTCGTAAATAGAATGTTTTTATTATTATTATTATTATTTATAATAATAATTGATCTTTTTAATATTGTATTTAATTAATTAAGCAAGCAACAATGACTGAGAAAAGTAAATTTACTCATCCCTCAAATCTCAATATACACACGCGAAAAAAAAAGAAAATAATAAAATGAACTAACAAAATAAAAATATTAAATAATAATAGTAATAAGAATAAGAAAATAAAATACTTTTGTTTATGAAAGACTTTTTAAATAATTCTCTAAAATATGCCAGAAAATGCGAAAAAATGTGATATGAAAAGGGAATTTTTTTAAAAAATCAAAATATGTTCCAAAAAAAAAAGTAGAAATAAAAATGCTATATCTATATAATATAATATAATATAATATAATATAATATATATGAAATATATGAATATATGAATATGAAAAAAAGAAATGAAAAAAATGGTTATATTCTATAAAAATGAATTTATTTTGGTGTGTTTACAAGAAGGATGAGTCTATAAATGAATGGTATAATAATCTATTTAATTGCTTTCTTTATGGGACTATCACCAAATAAGAAACGAGACATATGTTTTGCAGCTTTCTGAGCCCCATGATTTCTTGATAATGGATAAGTTATAGCATAATTATGCATATTACTTTCTTCCACCACAAAATCGATTTGAACATGTTGACTTCGAGCCTTTTCCACGAACGATGTAATATCGCTTTGTAATACATCGTAATCCCCTACACAAACCCACGTACGTGGTAATCCTTCAAGTCGACGTTCAAATAATGGTGAGATTAATGGACAAGAAGGAAGGAGATTGGTATCTCTCAGATAACTAGCAATGCAGTCATCAATCCATTTTAAACTTAAATAATCATAAGTTTTGTTGAATTCGAATGAAGGGGATGTAGGAATTAACTATAAATTAAATATAAATATATATATATATATATATATCCTTTAAATCTCAGTACGTCATATTAACGTTTTAACGTTTACAAAATATAATACTTACAGATACGAGAGGTGAGATAAGTAAAAGGCATGATGGTGGAGGAACAGAGTATTTACTGGGATTAAGCAAAAGTTCCAAAGCTGCTGTAATAGATGAATTTCCACCAGCACTATCACCAGCTATTAAATAATTATTAATAATTAATATTTCAATAAATGTGAATATAAATAATTAATATGAATATAAATTAATATGAATATACTAACCAAATGCAATTTTAGATGGACTAATTCCTTTCTCATTAACTAAAGTGTCATAGCACGCTAATAAACTATCTCTTGCAGCTGGGAAGGGATGTTTGGGTGCTAATCCTATATATATATATATGTGTGTTTGTGTGTGCACATGTATATGTATGCACCTTTAGCATAAAAACTATTTAAGTTATAAAAAATAAATAAGGTGTATATGATAATAAATACCGTATTCGAGGGATACAATATGAGTTTTGGCGCCATGACTGCCTTTCCAAGTTTTTATCCAATCAACAAATACTACAAGAGACACTAAAGCTCCTCCAATAGTAAATCCACCTCCTATTTTTTCAAAAAAAAAAAATTAACTTGGATTATAATCCATAAAATTTTAGAAATATGCATGGAAAAATTATTTTACCATGAGAGTAAATGATCACTAAATCTGCATTTTGACCAATTTCTTCTTTTTTGGCATTTTCACCAATGAAATAACCTTTCCAACCATTCCCTTTCACCGGGGAACACCATTGTCTTCTTTTTTCACCCATGAACAATCCATTCATTATTTGTTCAAAAACCCCAGATAAATAAAATAGGGTTCTGATTAACCATAAAGGTAAAGTATCGCAAATCGTTTTAATAATGGTGGCAGCAAATCGTTGACGGAGGTCTGGTTGAATACGTTTCTGTTTAATGAATTTATTGGAGATGAATAAAAGAAATGCAAAGGGTATACGATAACCTTTAAAAAATGACAAAAATAAATTGGTTATTTTGATGCAACATATAAAGGCATAGAAAGGCATAGAAAGAGCATTACGAATATCAGACTCACATAGTAATACGGCGCAGTATGACACAGCGAATAGAGTATTCATTGTTTCTTTACTTTCTACAATATTAATAGAAATAATAAAAAAAACAGAGGTTTCCAAAATAGTAAATAAATTACGTTCGATGAATTTAACAATGTATCCTTATAAACGAAACGAAATAATTACCTATAGTAATAAATTTCTATTATTTTATTTTTTTAACAAATTTCTAATTTATTTTGATTATCTTGGTTGTTGTCCAATGTGCTCCTTATATATCAGCAGGAGGAAATGGGAGAAACCAGTAAAAGTTTGGTTGACACATGAAAATTATTATTCTCATATTTTAAATAAATAATTTATATATACATTGAAATATTTTTAATTTATTTTTATTATTTTTATTATTTTTAGTGATAAATATAACCAAAATCTCGTGTGCACACATAAATTTACTCCTGATTAAGGATCAAAACGTTGAGATTGAACACACTTTTTATTGTTTGTCGCAGTACCCTTATAATTGAATGAAAAATAATTGTAAGCACTAAAACTTATTGTGATCTTTTTTTCTTTCTTTAATAGTTAAATTATTATAATAATTAATCGTCTTTTTTCAGATGAAATACATTCACTGATAATTTTTAGCACGTTGTTCTGCGATGAGTTAAACGAAAAAATTTCCCAGGCACTATACTAATATAAACTGGTATAACACTAGAATGTTACGATTGTCTTGTTATAAATTCCAGTTTACAATTCAAGTTAATTTTCGGGTAAATCCTCTACAAAATTGCCTTTTACATTTAATAATATGAAAGCATTCATATTTTATAAAATATTCGGCACTTTATGTACTTGGGGCTTTACTACTGAAAAGGAAGATTTGTTATGAACATTTTTTTATTGTACTAAATATATTATTAACTGCGCTCAGATATAATATATACCAACGTGCATCGAGACAACAAACAAATAAACTAACTAAACGTTATTCTAATTAACCACTTTAAAAAATTAATAAATAATTTTTAATGCATAAGAACCAGTTATTGAAATGCATAATTACACCATTACCGAATTAAACTATAACAAGAAACTTTTAAATACTATGCTCTATCGAATAATGAAATGAATGCGTGCTAAGATAAAATTATTAAAGTCTAAAGTATTTTTACGCCAAATTCCTTTATTTTGAAAAGGGTTTCGCACTTAACCAAAAAAGTATTTCTTACAAAGTCATACTAATCTGTGTTAGAAAGATTTGGCGGGAACCTCGTGAATATTTTAAAATAAAGTGTATATAAATTAAAAAAATTGATAAACAAAAATAATAAATATATAAAAAAAAATTTCTGAAACTCTTCTCTCAAGTTCTTCATAATTTACTAGCTTTAGAAAATCATTTAAACTTCACAAATGAAGGATATGACAAATAATTATGGCTTAGATATGTAAGGAAACCGAAATCTCTGACATTTAAAATTTTTTGATTCTTTTATTATCATAATTTATTCAGTATTTGTTATAATTATTAATAAACATTTAGGCATTGTGTATTATTTCTTCTATATTTAAAATGTAAAAGCAAAAAAATAAATCTGAAACCTCTTTTGGCCCGAATAATTTTTAAAGATATTTATCCCTTGGAAGACACATTTGATTATATCATACAACATACCAAGATAAACACGTTATATCATCTGTTCAAAAGAGCTAGTGGAAATAACATAATTATGTTATTTCCACTTAGTCTAGGTTATTTCTACTCAGGTATATGTCATGACGGCAGAAATATGACACTGTTATCATGTGCATCGAGATATAAGGCCTCAGTTCCTCTTATATTGAAAAAATATTAGAAGTTACTAAAACATTCAAGAAAATTTATAATAATTCATAAAATTCACTAATTTGGCTTAAATTATTAACTGTTGATAGCAGGCAGGTGTGAATATATGGGTGAAACAGTTCAAATAATACAAGAGTAATTTGAGTAATTGATGTATACAGTTATCAAGGACTTGTAATTATATATAGATTCTGTAAGATGCTTACAGAAATACTATATAGAATTCAATATACTATTGAAAGTATAACTTTGAACTCTAAATTAATAAGTGAATTAAGTATTTGTCAAAAGTTATCAATTATCTTAATAATTATTCAACACATCTCATTTGAGTTCCTGATTTTTCAACGTGGAGTTTAGTCTAAAGAGATTATTAAGTTAGAAAAGGTAGAATCTAAACTATCTACAAAATATAAGTATCCTGTTGGAATAAATGAAAATAATAAGTTACAAAAAGGTGATACTGTTTGTTATTTATTAGCCAATGAAAAATGGAAAGGAGGTTTTAAAATGTCACATCACATAACTGATCTCACATTCAGTTCTTCATTATATAAAATTCAAAAAATCATAGTAACAAAAAATGAACCAGTTTTATATTATTTTGAAAATAGTGATGATGAATATATTTTCAAGTGTAGATTTGTAAGAGAGAAACTCTTATATGTGAATAATGGTACTCAAAATATATTAGAAGAAAACACATACTTCAGATCTGTTAATATCATTTATATTATTAATAAAATGGCTAAAACTCAAACTCATACAAAGAAGTGAGGTAGAATAAATGTATTTAATATATATCTTTGGTCATGTGAAAATAGTATTATGGAAAAAAAATCATCATATTAATTAATGATAAAAATATCACTAATACATAGTAAAAAGAAACTTAAATTAATAATTAAAAGAAAATACAGAAGTCATTTTTATTTATATAAACAAAAAACAATTTAGATTAGACTATAATAGTCTTGGGTGTGACAAGCATTTTGCTTTTGCCTTGTTATTTGAGTGATGAGCATTTTGCTTTTGCCTTGTCAGAGATGTGATATTTATAGTCTATCTATTGGATATTATATAGGTTGTATTTGTATCACTACTTGAAAACCACTGAGACATATATTAGTATAATAACAAAAATAGACCACCATCATTATACTTAGACATCTCCATATCTTAACTTGTCTTTTGGCTTATTGTTTTTATTCGATTTTCTTTAGAAGAAAATCAATAAGCTAAATTATAATAAAGACTATGACTGACTTGTCAATCGCAAAACTCAAGTCATTAGTTGATCACTTATATAAAGTTTGTATATCAGATTATTGTTTTCAATCAATTTCCTTTAGAAAGAAATGGTGTGTTAGGTTAAAATGCAATAGTATATGTCTTTTTATATTAAGTCTTAATTTCTTTAGAAACCTATATTCGATAATGATAATTATATACTACAAACTGTATATATGATCAATTTTGTTGTTAGCTTATATAAATTAAAAGTATATCTAATGATCTAATTACAATTAACATATTATTTATGGAGACAGGTAATAAAAATATATATTATCACATATATTGCATATATATTATTAGGTATATTATATATATATTATCTTGCATACTATATACATGCTATCAAATATATATGCATTCTATGTCACATTATTGCTATTAAGTATATAATTGTCTTACTTTGTCCCTAGTTAACCTTAGTAATAAGATATATGTTACTTACTTTAATCCATTAAAGTATATTTTACAATTGATATTCCAGTTGCTTGTGTCCTAATAAAAAATCTGTCTTAGTTCTATCTATAGATGCCACTGTTACCGGTGATTCCTGATTCCCTTGAGGTTAAACCAGTAGAGTAACTTAATGGTTCTTTTAAGGAGTTTATAGTCCTTTTCCAAAGGTAAGACTGTTGTTCCATTATTTCAGAAAGTACCACTGGTTTAATTATTTTAGAAAGGAAATTAGACCTTTCATCCCAATATCTTTCCAAGTTTATCATTACTTTTAGTATTAATATTATACATGTTCTCAAAATTAATTTTGAATTTTTGAGATTTATACAGAATATATTCTATATAAAAAAAGTACCTAGTTATGTGTATATTCAATCAAAGAATAAATCTGAATGGTCAAAAAATTTCAGATTTTAAGTAAAATAATTTTGTCTTCTATAAAAAACTATTTTAACTTTTTTCTCCAAAATTGTAATTTCAAAGTTTCAAAATAATTTTACATGCAAGTATAATTAATATCAATTCATTAATTGTTTTTCAGTTTTATCATTATTGAGTATTATTTCTATTTATCCAGGTTAAGTATTATTCCAAGTCTAGGATTTATAAGAATAGTTTGTAATTAATTTCATTAACTCAAGAATAATAATATTATACAATTATACAATCAAGTATTTAATTTTATAATATCCATTATTTCTTTATTAACTATTATATTTTATATTTAATAATTAATTTTATAATTTTTATTTTAAATTTTTAATATTTATTTTGTATTTATTTTTTTAATATTTATTATTTTATTAATTCAATTGCAGAATAATTTTTACAAGTATTTATCTTGGAATTACAAATTATAAAATTAAATTTATCAATTTCAAATAAAAAACTTTGATCCTTTTTATAAGTATTTTAGGTGATCTACACTACTGTGTCATTACTGTACTCTACTGTACCTTACTGTACCTTACTGTGCATTATTTTTATTGGTTAATATATTTAATTAAATTTATCTAATAAAAATTAATTTGTTATTGATTAAGAATAATATAATGATAATTAATACTATATTATAAACTATATTACATAATTTATACTATAGATTATATATCTTGATAATTTCATCCAGTAACATTGCCCAAATTTAAAATACTAAATCTTAAATCCCAAAATTCCAAATCCCAAATTATGCCAAATTCCAAATCCCAAATATTATAAAAACTAAATTTTGACTTCTGAAATATCAAAATAATTTGAAATTTAGGTGACATGTATAGTTTTATCCTAGTAAAAAAAAAAGTTAACTGGAATGGTTTCGATATAGAAAAAAGATTTAAAATTCTTTTTTATCTTGTTCTTTTATATTTATCATATATTCATCTTAGTTGTCCTAGTGAAAAGTAATATTCTAGAAAAAAAAATAAAACTTGTAACCTATGATATATTTATACTATATATATAATATATATATATTATATTATATTGTCACACCAATATGTGACAAGAGTCTGAAGAATAACTAATATTTTTTAACTAAACTAATTTAAACTACTTAAATAATTCTCAGAATTTCTCGAAGATTACTAAAATCAACTCAATTCAATTATTTAATAGTGAATTTGAAGGAATATTACAAGGTGAGTTTTTTATTGTATGAGTTTTAGCACATTAAATCAACTTGTTTGCTTAATAAGATGTATATGCTAAAGAGTATTTATACAAGATTAACTCATGTTTTATTTAGAATTATGTAACAAATTAATAAATTAAAAATTTATTAGAGATATTTAATACGATATAACTTTATTAATAAATATAATAATAAATATAAAAATAAAATATAATATAAAAATAGAAATTATAAAATTAAAGGTAAATATTAAAGGAATAAATAATATATTAACTAGAAGAAACAACTTTGTTTTGATTTCTTAAACTATTAAAAACTATATAACTTCTGAACTTCCTTCAAGGTCAGGGAAGACTCATATTTATATTCCTTTGATTTGCTACACACAATGATCTACTAAATTAATAATTTACCAATTTTAGCAAGAGATAATCAACCTGGTAATCCACGTATTACATGCAACAGGTAATTTGTCTAAGTAATCCACCTAGTAGTCAACCTGGTGAGCCACCTGTTACATGATCTTTGATTTACATAAATTATAAATAAATAATAAATACATTAATAAATAATATAATAAAAATAAATTAAATTAGTATTCTACAACATTTTTTTCTTAGTATTAAGCTCCTGTAAAATGTTCCATATTTTGAAAAGTTGTTCTCTACATTTTCAAATAAAATAATCAAAATTTACATTAGTTAAATAATATAACTAATTAGGGGTAATATATCTGAATTGTGGAATGGAAAATTCATCAAGTACAAATAATAATCTCTGCATTCTATTTGTAACTGTTTAGAACTGAACACCATTTTAACTGATTATTTGTCGAACTTCTTGTCTTAGTTATTTTATAGTTAATTGTCATTCAACAAGATCTCTTGATAATAAAGATCAGAACTTTGAGTATGCAAAAAGCTGTTATTTATTTGTTTTTACAATATTAATGACAACACTTATAAGAGATAAAATATCTCCTTTATCATATAATTCGAGGTCAAGGTCAATTTCAACATTATATGCATCATTAATATATCTATTGAAATTTTGAGGTTGTGTTCGTCAATAGTGAGTAGGAATTATTAAAGAGGTCTGTTGAGAACTACTTTGTACAATAATTCGTGTAGAAGTCATTTGTATATTAACAGAGGTATAATCTAATTGTAAACTTTAATAAAGTTCTAATAATCTTGCACATTGAGTTTCTGAAAGTTAAAGTTCCATGATTTGTAAAATTTTACAGAACTTGAGAAAAATAAGATTTTTATATAATAAAATTTGTATTCAGGTGCTTAATTAAACTTTGATTAATTTGAAGTAATTATCACATAAGGTTCTACAAGATGCCTTTATTTATAATGTTTTAATCATTTTGCATAAACAGGATTAGATAATATATTATTAATTTTATCTCTTATCAAGTAAACCTTATTACCTAACTTCTTTTCTATTCAAAATGGTTCTGTCCATTTAGGATTAAACTTTTGTCCATGCACTTGTCTTTTAGTAGAATCATATAATAATATGATATCATTTTCGTAATACTCACGTGTTTTAGTTAAATGTTTTTGTCTTTTCTTTTATAATTCTTGCATACTTGTTATATTTCTAAAAGAAATTATAAATGTGTCAGTAAAGGTTCCTATTAAAAATTTAATCTTTCGTTTCAAGGTCTCTTCATAAGTTAAAATGGAATAATTTTCCTTATCATTAAACTCAACATCAACAGGAAGTTATACTTTTCTTCCGTGTACCAAATAAAAAAGAGTATATTTTATTGATTCGTGTTTTAATATTTGATAAGCAAAGAATACTGAAGGTATTAATTGATCTCAATTAGATTAACTGGTTCATAAACATTTTACAATGAACCTATACAAGATTCCATTGAATCTTTCTGTTAATTCATTCGTTTAAGGGTGATAAGACAATATCAATTTATGTTAAAATCCTATTTACTCCTTTAAAAGTTTGATTGTATTATTTACAAAGTGAGTACCTCTGTCAAACAAGATTATTGATAAGATTCCATGTTAACAAATGATTTCTTCATAAAGAAATTATGCAGCTTCTTTAACTGTTGTTGTTTTTATGACATGTGCTTCAGGCCATTTGGTGAAATAATCTGTTACCACTATGATATATTTATTTCTATTTTCAGTTATTTCCAAAGGTCCAACATAATTAATTCTTATTTGAAAAAAAGGTCTAATAACTGGTATAGATTCAGTTAATTATATTTTTTGGGGATTATCAAATCTTTAACAACTATCACAAGATTTGATATATGCTTTAATATCTTTTCCTATTGTAGGCCAATAATATCTTTTCAAAGTTTTCTTAATTGTTTTCTTGAATTCAAAATATCCTCCTAAGGGGATAAATATAGATCATATAAAATTTGTTCACTGTTCTACAAAGTTATTACTCGTAACGGTTTGTCAAAATTGTTTTTATTTTTCTTTAATAATTGTCACTTGTTCTATCAAATATTATGTTGTTTGCTTTGTCAATCTTTGTTTGTCACTTGTTATAAAATTTTCTGAATATTTATGAAATAATAAATAATTAATGAGATTATTATATATTGCCAAATTCATTTTGAATGATTTATTTTGTGTTTATTTATAAAATTAAAATTAATATAAGAAATTCAGAAGACTGTGTACTGGAGTAGTTTCTAGCTTTGAAAGTGTATCGACATTGGTGTGGTCACTATCTTTTCTCTTTAGAATAGTATATGATTTATATTCTAATAAATGAATTATCTAGTAGGCTAACCTTCCTTTAGATTGTTTATATTTTTTAAGTTAAGGTATTGCTTCGTGATTAGTAACAATACAAAATTATGATCCTTGTAAAGAGTGATAAAAATATTTGATTGTTCAAATTACAGCAAGACATTTCTTTTCGGTTATAGTGTAATTTCATTCTGTAGTATTTAAAATTCAGCTAGCATAGGCAATTACATATTCTTTTCTTTGGTTATCATTCTGAGCAAGCACTATTCCAACAGCATAATCAGAAGCATTGGTATAAAGAATAAAGGGATTGATAAAATTAGGGTATTTAATAATTGACAGGTTTATAAGACATTCCTTTAACATTTCAAAAGATCGTTGAGTTTCTTCTGTCTAGCAGAAGTCTCTATCTAACTTTGTCAAATCATACAGTGGTTTTGCAATCTTTAAAAAATTGTAAATAAAGTGTCAGTAATAGGAGGCAAGATTTAAAAATAATCTAACTTGTTATCTTGTTTTTGGCACTGAACAATTTTTAATTTTATCAACAAGGGTAGGATTTAGTTTAATGTTATTTCCAGAGATCAAATATCCTAGAAATAATATTTGTTTCTTGAAAAAGTTATACTTATCAGAATTCAATTTTAATTCAGTTTCAATAAGGAGTTGAAAAACTTGTTTGAGATAATTAAAATGTTTAGTGAAGGTCTTGAAGTAAATTATAATATCATCCATGTAGACCAGTACAAACTTCCATGTGACATTATAGAAGACTTGATCTATTAATTGTTGAAATGTAGTGGATACATTTATAAGTCCAAAGGGCATGACTATGAATTTATAAGTTTCAAACTTTGTGCTGTTAACCTTATTTCTTGATTTTTATATATATATTTTTATTAGCATTATTATATTAGTTTATTAGTTGGATTTCTTTATTTGTATAACATTATATATTAGTATTATTATTTACGAGTAACAGATGTAAATCATTTTGTATTGTAACGCAAGGTCGACACCTCTGGTTGACACCTTTGGTTAACACCTCTGGTCGCCACCTCCGGTAAAAACCTCTAGCACAAATAACTCATTAACCAAAATAGCTCATAGAATCTTCCGGAATGTTACGGAAATTTCTGGAGCTTTCTTGAGATTAGTAATTATAGTCTCGCGAAAGGATGGCAATTTTATAT
>CAJVPK010000094.1:0-67976 GCA_910592015.1 Diversispora eburnea | reverse complement strand
GAAATAGAGATACCAGTTGCATACTCAAAGATCTCAACCTCAGTAACAATAAGAAAAAGATATAAACACAGAATAAGATATTTGACTATTTATCCTTAAAGATTATATTAGAGAACACATACAGAACCCAGTTGAAATTCTATTTGAAATGATTTGTTTACTAGTTTAATAGGATTTTTTTACCAGTATGGTATTGGGACTATTGTTGATAATCAAATGGCTTTTAAATTCTTTAATTTAGCAGCAAATGAAATAATTGAACCTCTTTTTCTAATTCTTCATGCCTAAGGAAACAATATCAACAAAAAAATTGGAATCTTCTTTCTTGCGGATATGTACTTAGAAGGACTAGGTGTTGAAAAAGATACGAAAAAAGCATTTCAGATCTTTTCTAAACTTGCTGATAAAGGGTCTTTGAATATGGTAGCTTATTGCTATAATAGTGGGTTTGGTGTTGAAAAAAATGAAGACATAGCTTTCATATTATATTTAAAATCAGCTGAAAAAGGAAATATTTTAGCACAATCTATCATCAGCGTGTGTTGTGAATACGGAACAGGAATAATAAAAGATTTAACCAAAGCATTTCAATGGAGTACAAAATCTGCTCTTGCTAGAAATATTAATTCAATGTATAATGTCGGGTATCCTTATGACAATGAAGATAAAAAAGAAACATTTAAATGGTTTTTGATGGCTGCTGAAAGGGGCGATACTAGAGCACATATATTTTAGGAATTTATCATGCATTTGAATGGTATAAAAAAGCCGCAGAAAATGATGATGCTGATGGTCAATACAGACTTGGAAAATGCTTTTATGAAGGATATGGAACTAAAAAAGATATTGTAAATGCTGTATACTGGTTTAATAAAGCAAACGAAAATGGAATGCAGATGCCAATGCGTTATTAGAAGAAATAGTCAGTAATATAATATAATAGTTAAAAACAAACAAATTTTTAATTAATACTGAATTATGACTTTTTTTTTTGTTAATAGACTTATTTTTTGATTAAATTTATTTTTCGATGCATTTAATCCTCTATTATTTTTAATTACAATCAAATTATTTAAAAAGAAATAAAATTAAGGATTAAAAATAAAATATCTGGGTCTGTTTTTATTGCTATCAATGCACTTCGGTCATGAAATCAACAAAACGGGGGTTAGGTTTAAATTTACAGTATATAAAAAAATTAAAAAATGCAATTTACTTATTTGATTTTTTTAAATTTAACAGAAATAATTTCATATGTATCATTATTAAGTCGTGATAGAGGAATATTTCAATTCGACGCTTGTAACGGAGACCAATGATTTCAGAAAGATTTTTAACAACTTGAGAAACATCATTTTGCGAGTTTTCATCATGTGTACAATATAATAGATTATTTTAAATTTATGCCTTGTTTATTTATGAGGTGCTAGAGGTATAGCCATTTCTCTTTTCTGTAATATTAATTAACAAATCAACATTTCTTTCTGCATAGTACATTTCCGGGTTTCCGTTTTTTTTGGTTGTATTACTTGGGACATATGTATGAAATTGCTAAAGAATAATGCTATTTATTTTATTTTTTGATCCTTAATTTTATTTCTTTTTAAAAAGATTGATTTAATCTAATCTAATTTAAATTTGATTGTAATTAAAAATAACAGAGGATTCAATGCATCGAAAAATACATTTAACCAAAAAAAAGGTTATTAACAAAAACAATATAATAATTTGTATTTAATTAAAAATTTGTTTTATTTTTTATTACATTATATTACTGATTATTTCTTCTAATAATCTATCGGCATCTGCATTTCCATTTTCGTTTGCTTTATTAAACCAGTATACAGCATTTACAATATCTTTTTTAGTTCCATATCCGTCATAAAAGCATTTTCCAAGTCTGTATTGGCCATCAGCTTCATCATTTTCTGCGGCTTTTTTAAACCATTCAAATGCTTTGACTCGATCAATATTAATTCCATAACCATTTGCATAATAAATTCCTAAATTATATTGTGCTCTGTTATCTCCCTTTTCAGCAGCCTTCAGAAACCATTTGAACGCTTCTTTTTCATCTTTGCCCACGCCCATACCGAGGCTGTAACTACACCCGACATTATATATTGCATTAATATTTCCAGCAAGAGCAGATTTTTTATCCCATTGAAATGACTTAGTTACATCTTTTGATATTCCTGTTTCAAAATAATAACACATACTAACATTAGATTGTGCTAAAATATATCCTTTTTCAGCTGATTTTAAATATAATTCAAAAGCTTTTTCTTCATTTTTTTCAACAAAAAATCCATGATCATAACAATAAGCTACCATATTCGAAGCTATAAGAGACCCTTGTTCAGCAAGTTTGCAATAAATCTGAAATGCTTTTTTCGTATCCTTTTCAACACCTAGACCATCTAAATACATATCCGCAAGAAAGATGGTTCCAATTTCTTTATTGATATTGTATGGTTTCCTTAAACATGAACGTGAAGAATTAAAAAAGGAGGTATCAATTGCTGCTAAATTAAAGAACTTAAAAGCCATTTGATTATCAGCAATAGTCCCTATGCCATACTGGTAAAAAAATCCTATTAGGCTGGTAAACAAATAATAAGATGGATGGCTAATCATTTCAAATAGAATTTCAACTGGGTTCTGTTTGTGTTCTCGAATATAATTTTTAAGGATAATTGGTCGAATATCTTGGAACTGTTTCTTGCGTATATCAATGAAAAATTCAAACAGATCATTAATAAAACCATTAACTTCGGTCGTGACATTAATAAAAGGAAGGCATGGTTTAATTTCAGTTCCTTCATTTTGTCTTAATAAAGAAAAATTTCATAATTTAATAAATCTTTGAGGAAATTTTAAAAAAATAATAAAATATAGCTTACTCGTTTAACTTTTCTAATTTAACAGAAATAACTTCATCTGTGACATTAAAAGGTTGCGTTTGAGGAGTTTCAAGTTCAACACTTGCATCAGAGAAATTTGATTTAGAAAGATTTTTAACTACTTGAGAAACGTCTGGTCGTAAATTTCTATCGTGTTTCCAGTAATCTGTTAAATAATAATAATATTATTAATTTAATTAATTAATAGTCGATCTTTAACAAATTCGTACCTGTATATATAGCCATTTCTCTTTTGCCTTTTGCAATATTGTTTAACAAATCAATATTTGACAAAGATTCCATTTCAAAGGGTGAATTACCGCTCGCATCAAAACTTTCATTTTTGCCAATTTTGCTGAAGAGTTCCAAATATTGAGGATCCATGTATTGTATTTGACCAAGATTAAGGAATCTTAAAGAATCGGAAATAATTTTCGTTAATCCAAAAACATTAAATTTAATGATCCCATTATGAATAAGAATATTTTCAGAGTTCTAATTAAATAATTTTTTTAAAAAAAATTAAAAATTAAAAATAATTCATTTATGAAATTTATGATTAAATAGAAAAAAATTACGAATTTCCCACTGATATCATTCGAATGTAAAAACATCAAAATATTTGCAATTTGTTGTGTGAAATTTAATTTTGCATTCCAATCCAATTTTTGGAAATTATTTTTCAAATATTGACGAAGAGAACCTTCATTAACATATTCGAGGATAATCATATAATTATTTGTATTCTCTATAAAAATAACAATAAATAAATAAAATTAATAAATGAGCAATTAATAATATTTAAATATTAAGCATATTACATATATTTATTTATTTACCTTGCTTAGTGATGCCATAAAATTTAAGAATATTATCATGAATTTCCAATTTATGATATCTTTTAATCTTTTTCAATTTAAAATAATGAAAAGAAATATTAATAGGAAATTCAAGTTATATAATAAAAAATTTAATTTAACTCACTTCGTTTATTAAATTGTCCAGTGTAAATTTATCATTCAAAGAAATGCATTTAAGGGCAATAGTTTTTTGAGAAGTCTTAAAAATTGCTTTATAAACATTTTCACTAATTAATTTCACATTCTCAAATTCGGAATATTGATAAAATGTGATATTTTCTTTTTGAAAAGTATCTTCAAAAATTTCAAATTGTCTATCCAGATTTCCCATTCTTTTTCGTTTGTCTTTTCTTGAGATTTACTATTCTTTAAGTTAGACCAAATAAAATGGTATTAATCGACTACATTAAACTCGAATTAGGGAATTTACCTTCCCGCCTAGTGCAACGATATTATAACCTATTAAAGTAAACCTTTTATAATTAAAGTTTGTATTGTATTACTTTAAAAGCACACAAATTATAAAATAAATTTTGTTGTAAACCAATAAATTTAAATGCTAAAACTATTTATATTGCTTAAATTATACATGTTCTCAAATTATTTATTAGTGCTTTTTCATGGAAATTGCACAATTTCATTTTTAATTAACAACTTAACATAATTAATTTATACTAATTACATTGACATGCTTACTTAATACTATGATCTAAAATTATCTTTACCTTAAAAACCAATACGACGAATATTTGAAAAATAAATTTCATATTTCTAGATTCCAAAATGAACTAACATTGATTCAATTCATTTGAAAATACAATTAGCTAAAAAAAAAAAATAAGTTATTTAATAAATATTGTCATAATCATAAAGAAATATTTGTTTATTTTTAACTAATTACTGATTATAATTCATTGGCATCGATATCCATTCCCCATTGCTTTAATTAAGCAGTAGAAAGTATTTACAATATCTTTCTTAGCTCCACATCCTTCATAAAAGAATTTTCCAAATCAGTATTGGTTATTTGTATGATCATTTCATTTTCTGCAGCTTTTTATACCATTCAAATCCTATCTCTTAATCCCTCGCCATTTTTACAAAAACATCCCAAATTATTTTGTGCAAGAAAATATTCCTTTTCGGCAGCCTTCAAATACCATTTGAATTCTACTTTTCATCTTTCACGCCTTAACCACTGTCAACACAACATCCTTTTGCTTCATCTTTGTGCAACATAATTTCCTTTTAGCAGATTTAAAATTTTTTCAACGTCAAATCCATTTATATAACAATGTGCAACAAGATCTAAACCTGTAAGAGACTCTTTATCTGAAAAGTTTTTTTTTTATATCACAGACTATTCAAATGTATATCCGCAAGGTAAATGGTTCTAATTTTTTTTTTTAATTTTATATAGTTTATTTAAGGATGAGGTATTTCATTGGCTGCCAAACTAAAGAATTTAAATGCCATTTGATTATCAGTAACAGTCCCAATTCCACTGGTAAAAAACTCCTATTAAGCTAGTAAACCAATAATGCGATGGATAGCTAATGTAATCGTGAAGAATTTAACTGAGTTCCTATTGTGTTCTCTAATTAATAATTGGTAGAATCTTTCGAGGCAATCTATCGAAGAGATCAATGAAAAATTCTTGACAGCAAAAGGAGGATCAAGTTAAATTTCGGTTAATTTTCTTAATGAAGAATAATTTTGTAATTTAATAGATATTCTGGAGATTTAAATTATATATAAAAAAAAAAGCAAATTACATATTAGAATTTTCCGATTTAAGAGAAATAACTTCATCTGTGACATTGTTAAGTTCAACACTTGCATCAGAGGTGACTTTAGAAAGGTTTTAATCCCTTGAGAAATGTCTGGTCGTAATCTATTGAATATTTTCATTGCACAATTATTAATTTATTACATAAACAAAATATTAGATCTTTGATAAATTAGTACCTCCTTATAATTATAGATGTCCATTTCTCTTTTTCTTTCCGTTATTTAATAATCAAAATTTAATGGTTACATTTCAAAAGGAAGATTACCACCAGAAATCCCCAGAAAATAATTTCTAGACCAAAAAAATAAAACCTTTTTTTGCCAGTTATGTCGAAGAGTTCCAAATATTGAGGATCCATAAATTGTATTGGATATGAGTATTTGTAAGTAATTATAAAGATCTAGCCATTCCAAAGCATTTAATTTGATGCTCCCATCATGAATAAGAATATTTTTCAGAGTTCTAATCAAATAATTATAAAAATAAATAAAAATTAAAAATAATTTATTTGAGAAATTTCTTTTTAAATAAATTGTCCAGTCATTCAAAAAAAACACATTTAAGAGCAATATTTTTTGAGAAGTTTTAAAATGACTTTATAAACATTTCTGCTAATCAATTTTATTTTAAAATTCTCAAATTTGGAATATTGATAAAATTGGGATATTTTCTTCTCGTTAATATTTATAATAATAACAAAATTGTCCATCCGGTTCTCACATTCTTTTTCGTCTGCCTTTTCTTGGGAAATGGTTAATCATAATAGTTACTATGATTATTGGTACATATACGATGAAATTAATTATGCCTTAGCTCAAATAAAAATATCAAAGTTCGAAAATTCTAGAATGGATTGTTTTTCTTTTTGAACTATTATAGGAAACTTAAGTTTGCAATGTATTACCTTGAAAACGTAAAAAACTATTAAATAATTGAATTTAAAAAATTCAATAAAAAATAATGCAATACCTACAAATTTAATGCTGTCATTTTCGGAAAGGGAAACCCTTTTTTTAAGGAAAAAAAGGCTGCTTGTTTTGCTTAAATTATAAATATTTATTAGTGTTATTTCATGTTTTTTCAAGAATTTCGCCTATTTAAATAAACGAATAAATCCTCCAACGTGTGACAACTTATCTTATTTATTTATTTCTTATAATCCTCGATTTACTAGAGAAGAAACTTTAATTTTGTGTCTTAAAAATGTTTATAATATAAAAAGAATAAAAAGAAACAAATAAATTTAAATATTTGATATAAAAACTATTCAATGACAAACAATTTTAATAAAAATGATAATAATAATGATGCAAAAATAGTATTTTAAATATATAGGAATTGAATGAATTGATATTAAACCCGATGAATGTACACACAGAAATTTATATGGAAACGTATATTATTTGATGTATATAGAAATGAATATATTACATATATTATATTTATCAAAATAAATGATTATGATAATTTCCATTTTTGTTAAGTCTGCAATATTTAACAATATTGTAAATATATATATATATATTTTGATTTCTTCTTTTATTGATAAAATTAATGTTCGCTAAAATCAAATATAAATATGGTTAATACAGATTTAGTTCACGTCATATTTCTACCTTAAAAACTAATATTTATTACGACGATAAATATTTAAAAATTAATTAATGAAATAAAGATATGATATTTTTAAACAAATTCCAATTTAAATGTTAATCCAATTTTGTGAACATTCCAAAAAATAAGTAATAAAAAATAATGTCATAATCAAAATAAATATTTAATTAAAATTTTGATTTTTTTAACTACCACATCATATTACTGGTTATTTCTTCTAATAATTCATTGACATATGTATTCCCACTTTCCTTTGCTTTATTTAACCAGTAGATAGCATTTATAATATCTTTCTTAGTCCCATATCCTTCATTAAAGCATTTTCCTAGTCTGTATTGGCTATCGGTACAATCATTTTCTGCAGCTTTTTTAAACCATTCAAATGCTTTCGCTTCATCATTAGTAATTCCATAACCATTTGCATAATAAATTCCTAAAATGCGCTTTGCCGTATTATCTTCTCTTTCGGCTGCCTTCAAAACCCATTTAAATGCTTCTTTTTCATCTTTACCGACAACTATACCATTGTCATAATACCACCCAACATAGCACATTGCATCAATATTTCCAGCAATGGCTGATTTTAAAACCCATTGAAACCCTTTAGCTTCATCTTTTGTTATTCCTATTCCGTTAGTATAAAAATCACCAACATTAAATTGTGCGGCAAGAATTCCGTTTTCAGCAGATTTTAAATACGTTTTAAATGCTTTCTCTTCGTTTTTTTCAACTCCAAACCCACCATCGTAACAATATGCTACTTGAGCTAGAGCTATAAGAGATCCTTTATCAGCAAGTTTATAATAAATCTGAAAAGCTTTTTTTGTATCTTTTTCAACACCTAGACCATTTAAATACATGTATGCAAGAGACGTGATACATATTTCTTTGTTGATAAATAATTTCCTAAAGGATGAAGAATTCAAAGAGGAGATATCAATTATTTCATTGGCTCCTAAATTAAAGAATTTAAACGCAATTTTATTATCAACCGCAGTCCCAATTCCAAACCGATAAAAAAATCCTATTAAGCTGGCAAATAAATAATAAAATGGATGGCGAATCATTTCAAATAGAATTTTAACTGGATTCTTTTTGTGTTCTCTAATGTAATTTTTGATTAGAATTGGCTGTGTATATCGGAACTGTTTTTTGCGTATATCAATGAAAAATTCAAACAGTTCATTAATAAAACTATTAACTTCAGTTATGACATAAACAAAGAGAGAATCAGGTTTAATTTCAGTTTCTTTATTTTGCCTTAATAAAGAAGAATTAGATATTTAATAAATGTTTGAAGATTTAAATATATAAAAAAAAAATCAAAAAAAATACTTACATATTAAAATTTTCCAATTTAACATTTGAAGAATTATAAGGTTGTAATGGTTGCAATTCAAATTCAACGCTTGTATAAGAGATAGTTATTTCAAAAAGATCTTTAACAACTTGAGAAATATCTGGTCGTGAACTTCCAGTGTGTTTCCAACAATCTGTTAATAACGTAACTCTATTACATTAATAAATTTATTATGTAAACAATATAAATGATTTTAATAGATTATTTAAATTAATACCAGTATATATTTTCATAAATTTATGAGGTGTTCCAGGTATAGCCATTTCTCTTTTTCCTTTTGCAATATTGTTTAACAAATCAATATTTGATGAGGATTCCATTTCGAAAGGAAGATTACCACTAGAAATCTCCCAAAGAATAATTCCTAGACCAAAAATATCAGAACTCTTATTTTTGCCAATTGTGCTTAAAAGTTCCAAATGTTGAGGATCCATGCATTCCATTGGCCCAAAATTATTTGTAAGGAAACTTAAAGAATCGGAAATAATTTTTGTTATTCCAAAAAAGTTTAATTTAATGATCCCATTATGAATAAGAATATTTTCAGAGTTCTAATTAAATATTTTTTTCAAAAGAATAAAATTTAAAAATAATTCATTTACAAAATTATTTTTTTTAAAGAGAAAATTAAACAATAATAATTACGAATTTCTCATGAATAATATCATTCGAATGTAAAAACATCAAAACATTTGCAATTTGTTTTGCGAGATTTAATTTTGCATTCCAATCCAATTTTTGGAAATTTGTTTTTAAATATTGACGAAAAGAACCTCCATTTACATATTCTAGGATAACCATGTAATTATTGTTCTCTATAAAAATAAAAATAAATAAATAATTAATTATATCTAAATATTAGGCATCAAATATAACTATTTTTACCTTGCTTAGTGATGCCATAGAATTTGAGAATACTTTCATGAGTTTCTAATTTTCGATACTGTTGAATCTTTTTCAATTTAAATGCCGAAAAAGATAAATTTACCACAAATTCAAGTTATAGAATAAATAATTTAATTTTACTCACTTCATCTGTTAAAGTATCCAATGTAAATATATCATTCAAATAAACACATTTAAGAACAATAGTTTTTAGAGAAGTTTTAAAAATGGCTTCATAAACATTTCCACTAATCAATTTCACATTTTCAAATTCGGAATATTGATAAAATGGGATATTTTCTTCTTGAACAGTATCTTCAAAAATTTCAAATTGTCCTTCTAGGTTCCCCATTCTTTTCGTTTGCCTTTTCTTGATTTATAATGTTCTGTTCTTTAAGTCACACCAAGTAAAATGGCAGTGACAACACTAGTTTTTTTTGAAAATGTTTCTCTTATTATGAAACTCAGGTTAGGGAATTTACCTAGTAAAACGATTCGGAAATTCCATAATTAATTATAACCTATTAAAGTTTGCATTGTATTACTTTAAAAGTGCACAAATTATCAAGTAAATTTTGTTGTAACCTTAACCTATAAATTTGATGTTATCATTGTCCGGAGAATAGCGTAGAACATTTAATGGACGAGTGAAACGAAACCAAAATTCCGTTTTTGATGTTTTAAAATCTCTAATCTTGATGCATGAATAAATTCGCAAAAAATATAAAATATCAAAAATGAAAATGGAAATAATTTATCCAATTGATATGCTCCGGACTAACAGTGGTTGGTTACCATTTCATATTTTAGAAATGAAATGCCAGAAATGTACAATATCATTTTTATTCTTAATATAATCAATTTATACTAATTCATTAATTTTTTATGTTGACATCTTTATTATTTAATTAACACTATGATCCTTATTTTTACCTTAAAAACAAGATTTATTAATTGGTGTATTCAAAAATAAATATTATTAAGTTAACATTGTTTGAAGATAACAAGGATTCAATGCATTCAAAAAAAAAAAATTTAGCCAAAAAAAAAAGCATAATAAAAAACATGTCAATCTTTTTTATAATAAAGAAATATTTGATATTTTTAACTATTGCATTATATTGATGATTATTTCTTCTAATGATTCATACACACACACACAATAATTGAACTGATACCAGTATCCACAAATAGAAAGCATTTATAATATCTTAGTTCCACATCCTTAATAAAAGCATTTTCCAAGACTATATTGGCATCAGAATTATTATTTCTGCAGCTTTTAAACCCAATTTCATAATAAATTCCTAAATATATGTGCCAAAGAATATCCTTTTTCAGCAGCTTCCAAAAACCATTTAAATGCTTCCTTTTCATCTTTATCCATGCTTATACAATTGTCATGACAGTACCCGGCATAGTACATTACTTTAGTATTTCCAGCAAGTGCAGCTTTTATAATCCATTGAAACCCTTTGCTTCATCTTCTGCTATTCAAATTGAATTCTGATTTTAAAGGTTGGATCTGTGAATAAAAATAAAATCCGATCCGAAACTAGTTATAATTAATTTAAAGTTGTAATTTTCGGAAAAAGGAAACCATTTTATATTGCTTAAATTATAAATATTTGTTAATTATTTATTAGTGTTAATAAATGAATATGAGAACTAGCCTAGTTATTTTTTCATGTTTAAGTGCAGAAAATGTACAATATCATTTTTTTAACATAATTGCATTTTTCTACTTGACAGTTTAACATAATTAATTTACACTAAATTACATTGACATTATTTACTTATTTAATTGATATTGTGATCGAGTTTATAAAAATTTATATTGCATATTTCTATCGAGGTAAAGACATATTTTAATACAAAATCCAAAATTACAGTAATATTAATTGCAAATAAAGGTTTATTAATAAAAAATAGTCATAATCATCTTTACAGTACAATAAAATAAACAAATATTTAATTAAAAATTTATTATTTTTAACTATTACATCATATTACTGATTATTTCTTCTAATAATACATCGGCATCCATATTCTCATTTTTCTTTGCTTTATCTAACCAGTAGATAGCATTTATAATATCTTTCTTTGTTCCATATCCATCATAAAGGCATCCTCCGAGCTTATATTGACTACTAGAACAATCATTTTCTGCAGCTTTTTTAAACCATTCAATTGCTTTCACTTGATCAATATCAATTCCATAACCATTTGCATAACAAATTCCTAGATTAAATTGTGCTAAAGGATATCCTTTTTCGGCAGCTTTCAAAAACCATTTAAATGATTCTTTTTCATCTTTATCCACGCCTATACCAATGTCATAACAATACCCAACATAGTATATTGCTTTAATATTTCCAGCAAGAGCGGACTTTATTTTCCATTGAAATGATTTAGCTTCATCGTTGGTTATACCTGTTCCGTATTCATAACATCCACCAACATTTGATTGTGCTATAAGATAGCCTTTTCTAGCTGATTTTAAATATAATTCAAAAGCTTTTTCTTCATTTTTTTTAACACCAATCCCATTTTCATAACAAGCCGCTATGGTATTCAAAGCTCTAAGAGACCCTTTATCAGCAAGTTTAGAAAATATCTGAAAAGCTTTTTTTGTATCTTTTTCAACGCATAAACCATCAAAGTACATATCTGCAAGATTGATAGCACAAAATTCTTTGTTGATGTTGTATTGTTTCCTTAAGAACGAAGAATTAGAAGAGGAAGTATCAATTATTTCATTGTTATTCAAACTAAAGAATTTAAATGCCATTTGATAATCAACAACAGTCCCAATACCATACTGGTAAAAAAATCCTATTAAGCTTGAAAACAAATGATAAAATGGATGGCGAATCATTTCAAATAGAATTTTAACTGGATTCTGTTTGTGTTCTCTAATATAATTTTTGATTATATTTGGTTGCATTTCTAAAATCTGTTTTTTGCGCATATCAATGAAAAATTCAAATAGTACATTAATAAAACCATTAACTTCAGTCGTGGCATTAACAAAATGATGATCAGGTTTGATTTCGGGTTCTTCATTTTGTCTTAATAACAAAGAATAATTTTATAATTTAATAAATATTCAGGAGATTTAAAAACATATAAAAAATATAAATACAGCTTACATGTTTAAATTTTCTAATTGAGCAAGAATAACTTCATCTGTGATATTATGAGGAGTTTCAAGTTTAACACTTGCATCAGAGGAAAATATTTTAGAAAGCATTTTAACCACTTTAGAAACTTCGGGTCGTAAATGTCCATTTTGTTTCCAGCAATCTGTAAAATATATTCGCCATTGCATAATTTATTGCATAAACAATATTGATAAATTAGTACCTGTGAATATTTCATCATTTTTAGGTGTTCCAAGTATAATCATTTCTCTATTACCTATTGCAATATTGTTTAACAAATCAATATTTGATGAGGATTCCATTTCGAACGGAGGATTACCACTAGAAATCTCCCGGAGAATAATTCCTAGATTAAAAATATCAGAACTTTTATTTTTGTCAATTGTGCTGAAGAGTTCCAAATATTGAGGATCCATGTATTGTATTGGATCAAGATTATTTGTAAGGAAACTTAAAGAATCGGAAATGATTTTTTTTAATCCAAAAACATTTAATTTAATGATCCCATTATGAATAAGAATATTTTCAGAGTTCTAATTAAATATTTTTTTTAAAAAAAATTAAAAAGAATTCATTTATGAAATTTATTCTTTTAATAAGAATATTTTTAAAAAAAATAATTACGAATTTCCCATGAATGATTTCATTAGAATGTAAAAACATCAAAACATTTGTAATTTGTTTTGCGAGATTTAATTTGGCATTCCAATCGAAATTGGTTTTCAAATATTGATGAAGAGAACCTTCATTAACATATTCGAGGATAATCATATAATTGTTGGTATTCTCTATAAAAATATAAATAAATAAAACAAATAAGCGAGTAATTAATCTTATTTAAATATTAAGCATATTTTTACCTTGCTTAGTGACGCCGTAGAATTTAAGAATATTATCATGAACTTCCAATTTTCGATATCGTTTAACCTTTTTTAATTTAAAATGGTGAAAAAGAAATACCAATAGGAAATTCCAAGTTATAGAATAAATAATTTAATCTAACTCACTCACCTCATTTATTAAATTTTCCAGTGTAAATTTATCATTCAAAGAAACGCATTTAAGGGCAATAGTTTTTTGAAAAGTTTTAAAAATGGCATCATAAACATTTCCACTAATCAATTTTACATTCTCAAATTCGGAATATTGATAAAATGAAATATTTTCTTCTTGAATAGATTCTTCAATAATCAAATTGTCCATCCAGGTTTTTCATTCTTTTTCTTTGCGATTTATAATTTTTTAAGTCACACCAAATAAAATTGTGCTGATCATGAAACTTCCAATACCTCTCCTGCCTAGTGTAACTTTAAAGGTTCGGAAATTACATAATTATTTATAACTGATTAATGTAATTTTGTCATTTTCAGAAAAGGAAATTTAAATGTCACAAATTATAGTGCTAATAAATTTTTTATCTTGACATAATTAATTTAATTAATTTTTACTTTAATTAATTTTCTATGATATAAAATTACTTTAACCTTAAAAACCAGTATTTGTTGTGACGACTTTTCTAATGAGATAAAGATGTATTCCAAATAAAAATGAAAGGATTCAATGGATTGAAAAACCCATTTAGCCAAAAAAAAAAAGTTTTATTAATGAAAATAGTCGTGATCATCTTTAAGGTAAAAGAAATATTTATATAAAATTCGTATATTTTTGACTAAAAACTAATTATTTCTTCTAATAATTCATTGGAATGTGTATTCCCATTTTCATTTGCTTTACTTAGCCAGTAAATAGCATTTATAATATCTTTCTTAGTTCCATATCCGTCATAAAAGCATTCTCCGAGATCATATTGATTATTAGAATGATCATTTTCTGCAGCTTTTTTAAGATCAATATTAATTCCATAACCATTTGCATAATAAATTCCTAAAATATATTGTGCTATAGAATCTCATTTTTCAGCAGCCTCTAGATATCATTTGAGCGCTACTTTTCATCTTTATACACACGCCTATACCATCGACATAACAATATCCGACATGATCCAATGCATGAATATTTTCAGCAAGAGCAGATTTTGTATTCCATTGAAATGCTTTGGTTTTATCTTTTGATGTTACCGTTCCATCATAATAAAACACACTAACATTAGATTGTGCTACAAAGAGCCTTTTTCAACTGATTTTAAATTCTAAAGCTTTGTCTCCATTTTTTTTCAACACCGACCCCATTTTCATAACAATAAGCTACCATATTCAAGGCCATAAAAGACCCTTTATCAACAAGTTTGTAATAAATCTGAAATTTTTCTTTTTGTATCCTTTTCAACACCCAAACAATCTAACTACATATTTGCAAGATGATTCCAATTATCTTGTTGATATTAAATTGTTTCCTTAAGCATAAAGATTCAGAAGAGGGGTATCAATTATTTCATTTGATGTAAGTTTAAAGAATTTAAATGCCGTTTGATTATCAACAACAATCCAATTCCATACCGATAAAAAATCCTATTGAGCTAGTAAACAAATAAAAGGATGGATGGCGAATCATTTCAAATGGAATTTTAACTGGATAATGTTTGTGTTCTCTAATTTTATTTTTGGTTGAATATCTCGGAACTGTTTTTTGCGCATATCGATGAATATTTCAAACAGATCATTAACGAAACCATTAACTTCAGTCGTGACATCAACAAAAGGAGGACCAGGTTTAATTTCATGTTCTTCATTTTGTCTTAGTAAAGAAGAATTTTATATTCAATAAATGTTCTGAAGATTTAAATATATATAAAAGCATTAATAAATTCAACTTACATATTTAAGTTTTCCAATTTAACATCTGTGACATTATAAGATTGTGATTGAGAAGTTTCAAATTCAATGCTTGCAAGAGATAGCAATTTTAGAAAGATTTTTAACAACTTGAAAAATATCAGGTCGTGAGTTTCCATTGTGCTTCCAACAATCTGTCAAAAAATAACATTATTATATTAATAATGTTATTTTTTGACAGATTGTTAACATAATAAATTATTAATATACTATATTAATAATTTATTATGTTAACAATGTGAATGATTTTAATAGATCATCTAAATTGATACCAGTATACATTTCATTGTATTTATGAGGTGTTCCAGGTATTTCCATTTCCTCTTGCCTTTTGCAATATTGTTTAACAAATCAATATTTGATGAGGATTCCATTTCGAACGGAGGATTACCACTAGAAATCTCCTAAAGAATAATTCCTAGACTAAAAATATCGGAACTTTTGTTTTTAACAAACGTGCTGAAGAGTTCCAAATATTGCGTTGTATTGGATCAACATTATTTGTAAGAAACCTTGAAGGATCGTAAATAATTTTCGTTAATCCAAAAACATTAAATTTAATGATTCTATTATGAATAAGAATATTTTCTGAGTTCTAAGTGAATAAATTATAAAAAATAAATTTTAAAATAACTCACTTATGAAATTTATTTTTAAATGAGAATAATTAAAAAAATAATCATAAATTTCTCATGAATGATGTCATTCGAATGCAAACATATCATCAAAACATTTGCAACTTGTTTTGCGAGATTTAGTTTTACATTCCAATCTAATTTTTAGAATTTGTTTTAAATATTGACGAAGAGAACCTCCATTTACATATGCATTTAATTATTGGTATTCTCTATAAAATAAAATAATTAATTAATTAATAATATCTAAATATTAAGCATCACATGTATATATTTTTACCTTGTTTACTACCATGAATTTCCAATTTTCGATACCGTTGAATCTTTTTCAATTTAAATGGCGAAAAAGCAATATTTACCGCAAATTCAAGTTATAGAATAGATAATTTAATTTTAACTTCATTTATAAATTACCCAGTGCAAATTTATCATTCAAATAAACGTATTTAAAGAGCAATATTTTCTGAGAAGTTTTAAAAATGGCTTCATAAACATTTCCGCTAATCAATTTCACATTCTCAAATTCGGAATATTGAATAGTATCTTCAAAAATTTCAAATTGACCATCCAAGATTCCCATTCTTTTTCGTTTATTTTTTCTTGGGATTTATAATGTTCTTTAAGTCACGCCAAATGAAATAGTACTAATCGACTACACTAACCTTTCTTTTGAAAATGTTCTCTTTTTGTGAAACTTCGAATGATGAAGCCTAGTGGAACGATTCGGAACCTTTTATAGTTTAAGCTTGCATTGTATTACTCACAAATTATCAAATAAGTTTCGTTATAACTTATAAATTTAATGCTTAAAAAGGAAACAATTTTATTGCTTAATTATAAATGTTCACAAATAATTTATTAGTAAGTAAAAGTGTAAGCTCTGTAGCCACTGCGTAAGTAATTATGTGCAATTGCTACTCCTTATTTAATTTTTTCGCTAACTTTCCGAAAATATTCTTCGGGATAGTACTGATACGGTTCCAGAAAGTCCAGAAAGAATGCCAGTCTGCAACTATTATTGAAATTTGTGGTGGGGAATTGGAGAATTTAATGAAGAAGCGAGATGGAATGAAGTGACGTAAGTTTACTGTTTGATGTCGGTATTTTTTGAGCCAGTTGCTGATATAAATTGTTTATATTAAGCCCACCATATGTACTTGCTACGGGCATCACCGTAGAGGAATATGAACAACGTACAGAAAAGTTAAATATTCACGGATGTTGGGAGTAGTCAAACGGAGAAGTCATAATCTATGAACTTCCTTCTGCACCATATGAAGTTTGCATCGGTGCAATCATTAAGGAAATAAACAAACGTTGCAGTGATGCTGATGGAACTAACGTAGAGATTATAAGTTTTTGTGCTACTAGTAAGTATTAACATTATGATATATTGTTCTTTCTGTAGCATCAAATTAATTTTTATTTCTTAAAGGAACGCGTGAAATAAACCGTGGAAAAGAAGCCGATGCATCATTTCATCCGATAAAATCAGCAACGGAAATGTAATTTCTGTTCTTTTTATTGGTTTTGAACTTTTTAAAGCTAGTAATTTCATATACCTTTTTTATCTAGGATTTTCCTTGGCCAAATTTGGTTGTGGAAGTAGCCTATACTGAAACATTAGATCATGTAGAAGAAGCTTTGAAATATTGGTTAAGTCCTGGTCACGCACACGATTGTATTATTGTAAAAATCGATCCTGTCCCCCAAGGCCAAGTACCGGTCCGTATGAGGGTAAGCTATATTTATACAGTGTAATCATCATATTATTTGTATAATAGCTGAAGATCTTAATTCATTGTAGGCTTGGTATTATTTTATAGAAGATAGAAAGATAAGAAATACAATTCCATATAGAACTATGGTAATGTTAGACTATCCCTTAAACGGTTTATAACGTCACACAACTATTATTTTATTGCCACAATATTCAAGTAAATTTTAATTTTTAATAAAATAATATTATTTTACTACTTTTTATAATGGAACTTCAATTTTTGATAACCAAGATGATGAAAACATATATATTGTACAATTATCTCATAATATTCATACAAATTTTGAGGTAAATATTTCTGAAAATGAAGAAAATAACTCTGAAAATGAAGGAAATAATGAGATACAAGAAGAAATTATTCAAAGTGAAAGAGGCCATGGTCATAGTCAAGGTCGTGGCCATGGTTGAGGTCAAGGTCAAGGTCAAGGTCGTGATCATAATCAAAATGAAACATCCTCCCCTCCTTTTTTTAATTGTTTTCAACATTCTAGACATTTACATAAATTTATACCAAATTTGCCAAATGAATATCAATCTTTTCTAATATCTCCATATTTAATTTTTAGCCTTTTTTTTCTTTAGAACAATTAAATACAATTGTTTTAAATAAAAAATAAATATGCTTTACTTAAAAGAAGCAGGAAAAGGATGTAAATGGGAAGAATTAACAATAAGTGAATTAAAAATTTGGATTGCAATATTAATTTATCTAGGTATTTTTAAATTACCTAGTGTTTGTAATTATTGAAACAAAAATGAACAATTTTCTGAGCATAAAATAACAAATTTTATGACATTAATTTGATTTAAACAAGTAAGCTATTTTAATTTTGTAATAAATATTTTTTATTTAATTTATAAATGTTAACTTAAATTTTAAAAATTAGATTAAACATTTTATACATATTTCAGATTGTACAGTACTATTTCATCTCCATATTGGTCAAAAAGTTTCAAAATCAATTTGTATTCTATCTTCTAATATTTCTGTTGATGAAATGATTGCTCGATTTTCTGAACACAATGCCCATACAGTAAGAATCAAAAACAAACCTACTCCTGTAGGTTATAAAATTCTTTCTTTGTGTAATGCTGGTTATACCTATACTTTTATTTTTACATCCAAAAGTCTTAATTATCCAGAATTAGAATATATTCAAAATTTAAATAAAGCTGAAAATGAGATTTTTCATCACGTCTCCCAGCTACTTCCAAATAAATCTTTTAAATTTATATGGATAATTTTTTTTTCAATTAATCTTTTTCAAAATTTATATAATAACAATTTTGATACATGTGATAATGTTCATACAATAGTTCTAAATTTCCAAATATATTAAAAGTTAATAAAAAATTAGATTGGAATATTCTTTCAGGAATAGTAATGGACAATGTTTTGACTATATTGTGGATGGACAATAGTCCTGTAACAATGTTAACAACAATTCATAAAATAACTGGTGATGAAAATATTGAAAAAATGAGACATAAACCAAGAGAAACAAGTTTAAATTTAGCAAAAGTACATGTAATTTTTGGAAATGCAAATAAAAAAAATATTACCAATTCCACAAATAATTGATGATCATAATCATCATATGGGATGTGTTGATATAGCAGATCAATTATGTGGATATTATGGAACTCAATTATTAATTTACATTTAATATTAAAAAATAGTGATGTAAATATTAGTCATAAAGAACTTTGAATCTAATTAATATGGATTTAATTAAATCAAGTATTGAAAATAAAGATAGTGGTTCAAAAAAATCAAGTATACAAAATCAAGTAAAAGAAATAACACAAAAATTCAAGTTTATTGAAGTCAATCCAGTCAATAAAAATCAATATATTAAAGAAAAATCTGATCTTTCTTTATTAAGATATACATCAGAAGGACATTTTTATGAATGGTGAAAACAAAAAGTAGCTGCATTTGGTGTAAATATTTAAATAAAAGTCTTTAAAAAAAAAGTATTAAAAGATCCTCCACAATCACAATTGTATTGTATAAAATGTAATGTTGTAATGAGAGTTGAAATAGTTGTTTTAAAGACTATCACACACAGGAAGAAGAAATAATTAAAATTGATATTTATTTATTTACTTTTTAATAAAAATCCTTATAAATATTTACTTGAAATTATTAAGTTTAATAATTGCAAAATTTTTATAATTTTCATATGTAAAGTTTTTTCTTTCTTATATACTATTAAAAATGATACTAAGTAACCTTAATTTTAAGGATATTTTGCATCTACTATAAAAGTTTCAGAATGTTTTCTTGAGAATTGAGTGAATAGTAACCAATTTTGTTTTAAAATAAAATCGCTAATTACTCATCTAATTTATTTTCTAAAAATCTAAAACTTTTATAGTAGGTGTGCTACGTTCTCTAGAATAAGGTTACTTAGTATCGTTTTGGACAATACATAAGCTGTAAAAATACTTTTTATGTAGCTCCGTTCGACTGACATATTAAATTAATTTTTTTTGTTAATCGATTGAAGCTGCATATAAAAGTATTTTTTTGCTTTATAAATTATCCAAAAATGATACTAAATAACCTTATTTTAGAGAATGCAATGCATCTACTGTAAAAGTTTGAGATCTTTAAAAAATAAATTGAATGCGTAATTAATGATTTTAAAATAAAATCACTAATTGCTTATCGAATTTGTGTTTTAAAAATCTCAAACTTTTACAGTAGATGCATTGTATTTTCTAAAATAATGTTACTTAATATTGTTTTTGATGATTTATTTTTTTTTAACTTTCAAAGTCTTGTTAAACACTTTATTAAATAAAACAGTTGTCAAATTTACATGTTGTGTTCTAACTACCTACTCTAAACTAAACTATTACTAATTTAATCTAGATGACAGGTTGACTCATCGACATCCACAAAGTGGGAATTGATGGTCTGTATGATGATTCATAAGTAAAAAAAAATACTTTATATGCAGCTACGATCAACTGACAAAAAAATTCTTGAGATCAAGCGTAATTAATTTAATATGTCAGCTGATTGTAACTACAAAATAAAGTTTTTTTTACCCATAAACTATCCAAAATGATACTAAGTAACTTTATTTTAGAGAACATAATGTATGTTCTGTAAAATCTTAAGATTTTAGAGCTCAAATTAGATGAGTAATTAGCAATTTTATTTTAAAATCATTAATTACTTATTCAATTTATGTTTTAAAAATCTCAAACTTTTACAGTAGATACACTGCATTCTCTAGAAAAGGTTACTTAGTATAGTTTTTAGAAAATTATAAAGTAAAGAGACACTTTTATATGTGACAAATATAAACTAATATTTTTTAATAATTTTATTGTGATTTAGCTCTTATTTAAAGTCAAAATTCTAGTTCATAACTTTAAATATAGTAAAAATTAAAAATATTCTAAACAATAAGATTTACATTTTTTATTAAGATATCCTATAGCTCCGATAGATTTCTAATGAGATAATTAAAATTATAGAATAAATTTTTATAAAATCAGCACTTTACTGAAAAAAAACAATTTACAAATGCATAATTAACATGACTTTTATAAAATGGTTCGAAATTAATAACAAATAATGTTCCAAGATTGATCAGCTATTTATAAAAAAAATTTCATTAACAAATTTTAATTTTCATAAAGTTTTATATGTTACACATTTAAATAAAAAATTGTGGGCAATTTGTCCACAATTGCTTACCGTTTAAGGGATAGCAATTCGTTTTTCTGTTAACATCTTAAAATCTCTAATGCACAGTATATATAATGATATCATAATTCGATACACAGGATGGCACAGGAGCTCCATTAAATACTTTGAAAGGTCAATACATCATTAATATATCATTATACTGTCTTTATCATCATGATTTAAAGCCTCCTACCCAAATCCTTCAAAACCTTAGTGATCCTGTTCAACTGGACTGTTTAACGTGTAATCACTCAAACAGATTCAATCAGCATGATACGCAAAAAATTTGTTAAAACTGAGGCTACAATATCATGTGAAGTAGTCCTAATAAATGTTATATGCTTGAGTTTATCTTTTAACTACTAAGTGTTTTTTTACCTACTGCTAAATTCTACTATCTATAACTGGAAAATGTATTGTGCTATGCTACTTCGAAATTTCTCATTTATAGATTTTATACACGTATAATTTTTTCTTATCGTACAGTCATGTGATTTTCCAAAACAAATGTATGCAATTAAAATTTTATGTTTATCCAATTCTTGAAGATGCTCAAGGATAACTATATATGGGTCTTCGCAATATCAAACATATCTTAAAATATCTAGTTTTCTTCATACAATTCTTTCTTGAGTTGATCCCGTGACTGCTATTTGATAAATTATTGGGATCGTCTCTATAAAAGAATTCGATATATTTATCATGCTGTTCTCCTTGTACTTCAATTGCGAAATTGTAATAATAGTAGGGAATATCAAGTTCTAATCCATTTGGATACTCTGGTGTTCTTAAGAAATCATGCCAGCAATCTTCTGAAAGAAGTCCAAGATATTTTGTTATGAGATTCACAATAGCACAAGCATCGTTTAAAGACAATTTTGCAATTGTGAATAAAGCTTTTAATAGTTCTTATACTGTATCTCATTAAATTTTTCTAAGTTTAAAACATTATCCAACTTTTTGCAGATATAATGAGGATCCTCTTTTACTTTGGCTAAATCAATAATTACAATGAATCCCCAACCTTGCACGTTTTTATCAAGTATATCAACAATATTACGCCATTTTTTGTATATCATGAAACAATGTTAACTAGTTTATTTTATGTACCTGAACTGTTTAATAAACAGATGTAATTCAAATTTTTTCTTATTTTTCCAGGACAGTTAAAAATTATTGTGTAACATATGTGGAGCTAATATTAGAGTGAAGTAGGAAGTAATTTCATCTTGTATTTTTTTAAGCTCATTGCATACATTTTCAAATATAGTAACTATTTCTCTTTCGGAAGAGAATTCTTCTATCTTTGATAATTTATTAGGTTTCAATTCTCGGAATGTAATATCTTCATTATATAGTTTTGGACTATTTGCAATTATCTGATAACAATCTCAGAGATGTTTATATTTTGGTTCCTTGAGGTGATATCTGATCAAAATCAAATCATCATTTTTAATATAACGTGTTCCATCTTTCTCCCACTAACCATTCGGAAAGCTTATTATCAAACAAAAGACTAATAATCATGTTTATTTACTCTAATCTAGTTTGCCCACTGACTAATAAGTTGAAAGGCTACTGAGGACAAGAATTAATGTCACTGACTTTTTTCCCTTTTGCCTTTGCAATATTTTTTAAGAAATCAACATTTGATGAGGATTTCATTCCAAAAGGAGGATTACCACTAGAAATCTTATCTTCCAAAGAATAATTCCAAGACCAGAAATATCAGAAATTTTATTTTTGCCAATCATCTGAGGACAATTTTTAATAAATTTCTGTTAATTGATTTTACATTTTCAAATTCAGAATATCAAATTGTCCATCCAGGTTCCATTTTTTTCATTTATATTTTCTTGGATATGATTAATTATAACAATTACTATGGGTGCATGTTAGATTTTTTATAAAATTAATTTAAAATAATTTATTAAATTGATTTTATTATCTAATTTGATTAATATGATAAAATAAAAAATTTTTTACCTTAAAACTAATTACAATGAATATTTAAAAAATCAATTGCATATTTCTAATGAAAAATATAACTTTAGTTAATGATTTGGACTGGAGAGTTTAGGACAGTTTAGGATGTTTAGAATATATCAGACTAAACTTTAAAGGTGAAATTTAGAAAGGTTTTTGTTATAAGCAAAACTTACAATTGTTTAATTAGATTTAGGACTATTGATCTATATAAAAAAAAAAATTGAAATTATTAATAAAATTAAAAAGTTAAAAATTTAGAATGGGTAATAGACGTTTAGTCCGAATCATTAACTATAATAAAAAAAAATTGAAATAAGATTTAAGGCAATAAAAAATACATTCAGCCAAAAAAAAAATAAGTTTATTAATGTCATAATCATCTTTACAGTATTTAATTAAAAATTTTATTTTTATTTCTTCCAATAATTTATTGAGATACAGTATATATCTCCATTTTCATTTGCTTTATTTAACCAGTAGATGGCACTTATAATATCTTTCTTAGTTCCACATTCTTCATAATAGCATTTCCCAAGCCAATATTGGCTATTATAATCATTTTTTGCAGCTTTTTTTCCTATTCAAATGCTTGTACTTAATCCTCATCAATTCCTTTGTCATTTTTATAAAAACATCCCAAATTATATTATACTATAGAACATCCTTTTTAGCAGCCTTTTAATAATTTTTTTTCCTATACCATTTATACCATTGAAATAATAACACCTGACATTATATATTATATCAATATATATTTTTAGCAAGAGAGGATTTTATTTTCTTTTGAAATTATTTAGCTTCATTTTTTTATTTTATACCATATTCATAAAACCCAACATTTGACTGAGCTGTCAGATATCTTTTTTTGACTTTAAATATGTTTCAAATGCTTTTCTTTATTTTTTTTTCAACATTAAAATTTTCATAACAATATACTATGGTATTCAAAACTATAAGAGACACTTTTTCAACAATTTTAAAATAAATTTGAAAGGATCTTTTTCAACACCTAGACCCATTTAAATATATAATTGTAAGAAAGGCAATACTAAATTCTTTATTGATATTGTACAGCTTCTTTAAGAATGAAGAATTGGAAGATGATGCATTAATTATTTTATTGAATACTAAATTAATGAATTTAAATGTCATTTGATGATACAATTATTTGTGTTAGTGACTCATTTCTACCAAAGTGGATTTTCAAGTCACGGATTTTAAGGTAGATGGTGTAGCGGAGCTTTTCAAACGGCTAAAACAAATACCATTATTTCTACTGGAAGTTTCTGGTGATCCCAACAAAAAGGATCCGGATTAAATAAAAGATGATAGGACTAAGTTGATGAATGAAGGGGTTTTACCCCTTAATACATTCATGACAAAAAAAAACTTTACCAAAATTAGATATGTGTGCTGGCATTTTTAAAAATACTTTTAAGTAATTTTTTTCTTTATTTAATACTATATTATTTTTATTGTTATAGTTGATAATCTAAAGATTGGCCAAACTATTTATTTATATTCACCATTTACTGATCCAAGTCTTACCATTCCAACTTCAATTGATAATCTGGAACACGAACCTATATTAATTAGAACTTTTTTAAGTTTGCGGTATAAATTATCAAAAAGATTGAAATCTTTAAAAAATTTGCAAGACAAAGACAACTACAAATTGTTAAACCAACATCTAAATACGAAACTGGTTTTACATCAGAAAGACCTGGAGCCATAACATTTGCCAAATTTTTGCCGAAAATATGACAAGAAAAAAACTTATATAAGGTGAATAACACTGGACCAGTGGCTAGATATTCTAGATGCTATAAAAATACGGAGGCTCATCAAGATCTTGTACTTGATAATGGCCAACAAGTCAGAAAAAGGTATTTATATTTACTCACCTTTAATGACAAAAAAAAATTAAATTTTCAGATAACCTGGGGGTTGAATTCAGGAAGATAATAATTAATAAATAAATAATAATAGATATTTATTGAATAAACAACGAATCATTTACTTATTGTTTTTTAGGAATTTAATGAATAATTTATAACAAGCAATGCATGATTTATTGACATTAATGAATATTTAATGAATATAATTCATAAATTAATATTAAATTTATGAGCAAAAAAAAAATTGACAATAAACAGGCATAAATATTTTTATGAAGTTAAAAATATTTGCTAATTACTGTATACCCCAGAATATACGTAATTTTAATTGCTTATTTAATGTGATTGTCGTAATGCATTGCATGACAGGATATTAAATATAGTCCATTGTCAAATTCATCGTATGATTTTAATTTTGAAGTGTTAATCATATCCCAAGGAAAAACAAACGAAAAAGAATGTACGATCTCGATGGATGATTTAATTATCGAAGATACTTTTCAAAAAGAAAATATTCCATTTTATCAATATTCTGAATTTCAGAATGTAAAATTGATTAATGCCAATATACTTAAAGCCACTTTTAAAATTTCTCAAAAAACTGTTACTCTTAAAAATGTTTATTTAAACGATAGTAATAAATTTACATTGGATAATTTGATAAATGAAGTATTAAATTAAATTAATTGATTTATTCTATTATCAGAATTTGAATTTACCGCTAATTATTTTTAAATTTTCACTTTTTAAATGAAAGATTAAAAAGCATCGAAAATTGGAAATTCATGATAGTATTCTTAAATTCTATGGCATCACTAAGCAAGGTAAAAATGATTAAATATTGTGCTTAATATTTAGATACTATTAATTATTCACTTATCAGTTATTAATTTTATTTATTTTTATAGAGAATACCAATAATTATCTGCTTATCCTCGAATATGTTAATGAAGGTTCTCTTCGTCAATATTTGAAAACTAATTTCCTAAAATTGGATTGGAATGCAAGATTAAATCTCGCAAAACAAATTACAAATGTTTTGATGTTTTTACATTCTCTTGATATCCATGGGAAATGCGTAATTATTTTTTTTTTTTTTTATAAACATAAATTTCATAAATTAATTATTTTTAATTTTTTTTTTTTGAAAAAATTATTTAATTAGAACTCAGAAAATATTCTTATTCATAATGGAAACATCAAATTTAATGTTTTTGGATTAACAAAAATTATTTCCGTTTCTTTAAGTTTCCTTACAAATAATCTTGGTTCAATAAAATACATGGATCCTCAATATTTGGAATTCTTCAGCACGATTGGAAAAAATAAAAGTTCTGATATTTTTGGATTAGGGATTATTCTCTGGGAGATTTCTAGTGGTAAATCTCTTTTTGAAATGGAATCCTCATCAAATGTTGATTTGTTAGACAGTATTACAAAAGGAAAAAGAGAAATTTCTATACCTGGAACACCTCATAAATACAAGGAAATATATACTGGTATTAATTTAAATAATAAATTAAAATCATTTATTTTGTTTACATAATAAATTATTAATGTAATATTTTGACAGATTGCTGGAAGCACGATAGAAACTCACGACCTGATATTTCTCAAATTGTTAAAAATCTTTCTAAAATCATTATCTCTGATGTGAACGTTAAATTTGAAACTCCTCAATCGCAAACTTATAATGTCACAGATGTTAGATTGGAAAATTTAAATATGTAAGTTGCATTTATTAATGTTTTTTGCATATATTTAAATCTTAGAACATTTATTAAACATAAATTCTTCATTATTAAGACAAAATGAAGAACCTAAAATTAAATCAGATCCTCCTTTTGTTGATGTCACAACTGATGTTAATTGTTTCATTAATGATCTGTTTGAATTTTTCATTGATATGCGCAAAATACAATTCCGAGATATTCAACCAATTATAATCAAAAATTATATTAGAGAACACAAACAGAATCCAGTCAAAATTCTATATGAAATGATTAGCCATCCATCCTATCATTTGTTTACTAGCTTAATAGGATTTTTTTACCTGCACGGGATTGGGACTGTTGTTGATTATAAAATGGCATTCAAATTCTTTAGTTTGGCAGCCAATGAAATGATTGATACTTCCACTTTTAATTCCTTATCCTTAAAAAAGCTATACAATGTCAACAAAGAATTCAGTACCATCTCTCTTGCTGATATGTATTTATATTGTCTAGGTGTTGAAAAGAATGCAAAAAAAGCTTTTCAGATCTATTCTAAAGTTGCAGATGAAGGGTCTCATAGAGCTTTGAATACCGTAGCATATTGTTATGAAAATGGGCTTGGTGTTGAAAAAAATGAAGAAAAAGCATTTGAAACATATTTAAAATCAGCTAGAAAAGGATCTCTGACAGCACAATCAAATATTGGTGGATGTTATGAATATGGAATAGGAGTAATAGCAGATGAAGCTGAATCATTTCAATGGAGAATAAAATCTGCTCTTGCTGGAAATATTAGTGCTATGTATAATGTCGGGTGTTGTTATGACAATAGTATAGGCGTGGATGAAGATGAAAAAGAAGCATTCAAATGGTATATTAAAGCTGCTGAAGAAGGATTATCTATGGCACAACATAATTTGGGACATTGTTATAAATATGGTTATGGAATTAACATTAATCAAGTGAAATCATTTGAATGGCTTAAAAAAGCTGCAGAAAATGATGGTGCTGATGGCCAATACATGCTTGGTAAATACTTTTATGAAGGATATGGAACTAAGAAAGATATTGTAAATGCTATTTACTGGTTAAATAAAGCAAACGAAAATGGGTGTACAGTTGCCAATGAATTATTAGAAGAAATAATAAGTAATATGATGTAAAATTATAATATAATATATAAATATATAATTCCCATATAAATAACCGAAATTTTATCAATTCCAAATTTTATTACATGCCTAATTACTGATGCTTGATTTGTGAAGCAAAAAAAAAGGTTCATATATTATTCTTATTCAATTTTCTTTTCTTTATAATTCATTTAATTACCGCTTCATTATAAGATTGGTGAATATTAATAATATTATCATGTATAAGATTAAGATATCTGTGTTTTTGCCATCAATCTTTCTCCCATCATGAATCTCCTTGAACAAGTTTGGCAGCAAATATAGAATTCTCTCTTCTCGATGATCCAAGCACTTCTCTTAATTTTGAGAATGAATCTTTGAAAATTGTACCTCTTCCACTGCCTTTATCTCTTTCATCTTGTTTCCCTTCTCCACTATTCTGAGAATCCGATTTGTTAAATTTTGATACTAATTTCATGTATATGAGATCAATTTCCAGCTGAAAATAAACTTGTTCTGCATCACTTAATAATTTTAGGTATATTCACAAATTGATTCATTAAATATTCTTAACATTTAAAACTTTAAATTTTTTTTTGACTCAACTTTGAATTATTATTAGTACTCAACAACAATTGAGTAATATCCGATTTATGAATGATAACATCTTCATCTTATAAATTGTTAATCTTTCTCTTCCTCTTCCTCTTTTATCAAATTTGTTATTAAGAAAATTATCAATGACATCATCATTCCCACAAATAATATTATCAAAAATTTTGATTTTTCTAATTTTCCGTTATGATTAATGCTAAATTGATTAAATGATTTATAAATTTTTTGAATTCATGAGCCCAGTAATTTTAACAGAGAATACATCTCAAATACTTGTCAGTAACAAGGGAATTTATATTATATTTTATACAAAGAGATTATTCTTCTTCCTGTGAAGAGATCAGACAAGTCAAGAATTGATTTGATACATTACGTCAATTAATCGTACCTCTATAAAATATATATATTAGAAATATTAATATAAATATACTCTAATACAAATTAACATCACCAAATACAGTATATACTAAGTTAAATGCTTACCCACAAAATTAAGCAAAAAATGTCTTTCTTACAATTTCAAAAGTAGATTGAACTTTTTCAGAAAATTTAATCAATTGATTGAACATAATTTACTAACGAGACAACCAATCAATTCAGATAATTATTTGTTCTTAAGAAATATATATTCGTTAAAAAAAATATATTATTAGATTTTAGATTATTAAAAATAGTATAATTCCATATTAAAAAAACAAAATTTTCAAATTTCATGCAATTTATTTATCTAATCACAGATAAAAATATTTAAATATTAAACAAATAATGAATAATATTTTTATAGGAAATCTTTTAAAGAATAATAATATTTACACAAGGATTTGGTTTTATAATCAATATAATTATCGGATACTCCTTTCACCATTCATTAAATATGAAAAATATTTCAATAGAATCGTAATTGTATGTTAAAATCTTCCAATCTCTCTCTCTTTCTCTGAATCAGAACAAGTGTGCATTTTGTATTTTGAAATTTTATATAAAACTCTTTTTAAAATAAATCATTAAGGATTTTGATAATAATGGCTCAAAATAATCTTAAAACAGATTTAATGTGAAAATTTTCTAAATTTAAATAAAAAGAAGATTTAAATCTTCTTTGGGATTTGACTTAAAATTTTTACTAATTAATGTAATGTATGACAGGATATAAATCTATTGTCATTGCAGATCTGTATAATTAATTTTGAATTTCCAAAAAGAATAGGAAACCTGGATGGATAATTTAATTATTGAAATACTTTTCAAAAAGAAAATATCCCATTTTATCAATACTCTGAATTTCAGAATATAAAATTGATCAATGTCACCAACATTTTTAAAACCACTTTTAAAATTTCTCAAAAAACTGTCACTCATAAAAATGGCTATTTGAATAATAGTGCTAAATTTACATTGGATAATTTGATAAATGAAGTATTAAAATTAAATTCTTGAATTATTTTATTACATAGGCAAACTTGATAAGTCATCCACTGATGGCTGAGCCCTTGTGGCTGAGTTATTGAGGTGACCATGTTATCAAAATTCTTAATAAGTCAGCCAGCCAAGTTATCAAGATTTACTATTAATATATCAGCTGACCAATTTATTAAAAGTGATATGAATTAATATAAATTATTTAAAAATTAAATTTTATTTAATTTTATTGTAATTAAATCATAAAATATTATTTTTATTAAATGATTACATTAAAAAAAATTAAAAAAATTCATCTAAACTTGATTGTTTTGATAATGAAATTTGATTTAGACGAATTTGATATTGTATTTTTTTTAAATCTACTATAAATGAATGTTTAATATTTAAATTTTGTTGTTGTTGTAAATAATTATATATATTTTCAATACTTTTGAATGCTGTTTTATTTGAAACTGGTGGAATGGCATCATTGATTTCTTCTTCAACTTCAGGTGCTTCAAGAATACATGAAATAATTTCATTAACATCAAGAATTCCTGTTGTTTCTAAACTGGAATCAATATTAATATAATCTTTAGCTGTAATATTTGTGCATTTATCTATTTGATTAATTAACAATTGTAATGATCCTCCTGTATTTTCATTTGTGTTATCATCTATTTCATTTTCAAATTCATCTAAATTTTCTTCTGGTAAAATACCTGTTCTTTGCCAACTTTGATAAATAATATCATCAGTTACATTATCCCATGCTTCTGCAGTCCAAGTTATTGCATTAAATATATTTAAAAGAGAAATTTAAGTACCAAAATCATTATATATATCAATTGCATCAATTCTGTCTTTGCAAGTAATTTTTGGTAATGAACCTAATAAATAAAAACAATTAATTAACTTATTTGAAAAATTAATATAAATATAATTTTAATAATAAATATATACTTTGAATGAATGAATAATGCCCTGATCAATTGGTTGAATATGTGAAGTGAAAGAAAATGTAAAGTAATATTACTTAATATTTCATTTTCTTCTAATTTATAAGATGATGCATTATCAATTAAAAGCAAAATTTTATATTTTGAAGTCACATTTCTTGATCAAATTGTTTTAACCATCATTGAAGTATTGATTTTTGCATCCAAGTAGAACAATTCCAATAAAACTTAACAGGAAGTGATGCTTTGTTTATTTCTAAGACAATGTGGCTTTTTATATTTGTGAATAAACACAGGTGACAATTTGTGAGTTCCAGTTGCATTACATGTAAGCATTATTGTTACTCTATCTTTTGGGTTTTTAGTTCCAGTTATAGGTCCAGTAGCAAGTGATTTATTGGGTCTAATTTCCAATAGAGTCCTGTTTCATCAGCATTATATACATCATCCAATTCATATTGTGAAATCAAATCTTGTAATTCAGATCTGAATGCTGGCAAATCTTCAACAGGGGCCCTTGCTGCTTTTCCTGCTTTATAATATTCTTTAATATTATTTCTTTTTTAAAATTTGATAGCCATCCCTAATTAATATATTTATACAAATAAATATTAATAATATTAATAAAATTAATAGTATCAAAAAAATATATAATATTTACCAAAGATGCAGTGAAATTTGTAATTTTTAACTTTTTTGCAAAATCTTTTGCCTTTTGTGTTAAAATGGTTCCTGATATTGTATTATTGCTTCTATTTGTAAAATCAATCCAAATTACTAGTGCTTCTCCAATTTTTGGCCATTCATTTTTTTGTTCTCTTTTTTTTTTGGCATTTGATGAATTTTCAGTAATTGAAAATTATTTCCGATTCTTTAAGTTTCCTTACAAATAATCTTGGTTCAATAAAATACATGGATCCTCAATATTTGGAACTCTTCAGCACGATTGGAAAAAATAAGAGTTCGGTCTAGGGATTATTCTCTGGGAGATTTCTAGTGGTAAATCTCTTTTTGAAATGGAATCCTCATCAAATGTTGATTTGTTAGACAGTATTACAAAAGGAAAAAGAGAAATTTCTATACCTGGAACACCTCATAAATACAAGGAAATATATACTGGTATTAATTTAAATAATAAATTAAAATCATTTATTTTGTTTACATAATAAATTATTAATGTAATATTTTGACAGATTGCTGGAAGCACGATAGAAACTCACGACCTGATATTTCTCAAATTGTTAAAAAATCTTTCTAAAATCATTATCTCTGATGTAAACGTTAAATTTGAAACTCCTCAATCGCAAATTTATAATGCCACAAATGTTAGATTGGAAAATTTAAATATGTAAGTTGCATTTACTAATGTTTTTTGCATATATTTAAATCTTAGAACATTTATTAAACATAAATTCTTCATTATTAAGACAAATGAAGAACCTAAAATTAAATTAGATCCTCTTTTTGTTGATTTCACAACTGAAGTTAATTGTTTCATTACTGATCTGTTTGAATTTTTCATTGATATGCGCAAAATACAATTCCGAGATATTCAACCAAATATAATCAAAAATTATATTAGAGAAAACAAACAGGATCCAGTCAAAATTCTATATGAAATGATTGGCCATCCATTCTATTATTTGTTTACTTGCTTAATAGGATTTTTTTACCTGTATGGAATTGGGACTGTTGTTGATTATCAAATGGCATTTAAATTCTTTAATTTAGGAGCCCATAAAATAATTGATAATTCCTCTTTTAATTCCTTATCTTTAAAAAAGCTATACAATGTCAACAAAGAATTTAGTACCATCTCTCTTGCTGATATGTATTTAATTTGTAAAAATGTTGAAAGTGATGCAAAAAAAGCTTTTCAGATCTATTCTAAAGTTGCAGATGAAGAGTCTCATGAAGCTTTGAATCTCGTAGTATATTGTTATGAAAATGGGCTTAGTGTTGAAAAAAACGAAGAAAAAGCATTTGAATTATATTTAAAATCGGCTGAAAAAGGATCTCTGACAGCACAATCAAATAGTAGCGGATGTTATGAATACGGAACAGGAATAACAAAAGATGAAGCTAAATTATTTCAATGGAAAATAACATCTGCACTTTCTGGAAATATTGATGCAATGTGGAATGTCGAGTCTTGTTATGATAATGGTATAGGCGTAGTTGAAGACAGAAAAGAAGCATTCAAATGGTATCTGAAAGCTGCTGAAAAAGGAGATTCTATGGCACAAAATAATTTGGGACATTGTTATAAATATGGTTATGGAATTAACAGTGATCAAGTGAAAGCATTTGAATGGTTGAAAAAAGCTGCAGAAAATGATGATATTGGTTGCCAATACTTGCTTGGAGAATGTTTTTATGAAGGATATGGGACTAAGAAAGATATTATAAATTCTATCTATTGGTTAAATAAAGCAAAAGAAAACAAGAGCGCAGATGCAAATGAATTATTAAAAAAGAAATAATTAGTAATATAATGTAATAGTTAAAAATAAACAAATTTTTAATTAAATATTGTAAAGACGATTATGACATTGTTTTTTTATTAATAAATTACTGTAATTATATTTCTCATTAGAAATATGCAATTAATTTCTTAAATATTCATCACATTAATTAAATTAGTATCTTAATTTAATAAATTAGCTTTTTTTTTAAAAAAAAATAAAATAACTAGCATTATTCTTTAACATATTCCATACATGATAATTTATTTGGTGTAATGCTACATGCGCGTAATAATTATTATGTCCCAAGCAATGCTAATGTAAACCTGATGGTTATGGAAAAAGAGAGAGAATGTAAAATTGATTGGCTGAAATGTTTATATAAAGCACTTTAAAGTTTCTCAAAAAAACTGAAGTGTTTATTTATATGATAAGTTAAGTCTACACATGATAATTTAATAAATCAAAAGCCATGAAAATTGGAACTTAGTCTCTCCAAAAAAAGTAATAATACAAAATAAGATCATGGGGGTGATAAAGCAAGTCAAGCTCAATAATCCCACGTTTTTAAATTTTTGATGGAGTAGTAACCAGATTTTGGCCACATTATATGTGATAACGGCCAAGAATATTGCAAATTTCAATTGAAAAGGGATAGGATAGTTTTATAATAAGAGATGAGTTTTGCATAATTTTACTAAGTATAGATGATAGTCAATTTATTCTGATTTATAAATAGGAATTCTGATTTTTTTGTATTTTTCATAAGTAGAATATTCAATTTGTAACATAAATAAGAATTCCTTAAAACTAATATTATATACTAACCTATAATTTAATTAAATATATTAAAAAAAAAATAAATCAATAACTTTTTAATTTTTTTTTATTTCTTTATTATATAAAAATATAAAATTATATGAGAGATAATTATTGTAAAGTTTTAAAAACTAGAAAAAAATAAATATATATATATATTCTATTTTAAAGAGAAATTGTATATTAAATAATTTTACTTAAATTACCCAAAAATCAAAGGTTATCATAAACTTACACAGAATTTATATTTGTTTTATAAATCAGTAAATTGTGAATTTGGTACTTCTGGATGTAGAATTGTATAATATTTACGTTTACAAGCTTCCGGAGATCTATTTGGTAAATAATTAGAAATTTGTTTCCATTCTCCTTGATAAAGTCTAACGAGATTAATTAATTTATTTTCTTCATTTCCTGTCCATGGAGACTTTTTTTCTATTTCATTTTGATCTTTTAAACCAAGTTCTTCTCGATATTGACTATAATAGGTTCTTATGGAAATAGATGTTCTTCCAGGAAAGAATTTTGCTATTCTATCAAAATCTTCATCATATTTTTCTATTAAATCTTTTAATAATTTTCTTTCGGCTATTGACCAATGAATTAACTTACGTTTATATTCAAGATGTGAAGTAACTTTTATAGTTTCAGCAAATAAATCTTTATGAGAATGATAATATTCAAGACAATCTTCTCGAGTTTTTCCAGGTAAATAATCTGCAATCGTTTGCCAATCTTGACCATGTACTTCGTAAAGACATCTAAATTTAGCCACATCTTCTGAACTCCATCGACGCATTTCATGTTGAAAAATGTTAAGATTAGTGGAAATCAAAGAATTATGATATACCAATTGTTGTACATCGCTAGGTTTTTTATCAGGAAAATGTTGTGCTATGAAATCCCAATCTGGACCATATTTTTGAAATAATTCAATAAAACAAATAATATCTTTAATTGCCCAATTCTTTCCAACATGATTACTTATCCTTGATAAAATAACAAATCTTAACCAACATGAAGAAGGTGTTCTTCCTGGTAAATTTTCAGCAATTTTAAACCAATTTGAATCAAATTCCTTTACAAGGGTCAATAACTTTCTTGATTCAGTTGCTGACCAACGATTAGAATTATTATTATTATTATCAGTTTGTTTGATTTCAAAGATATCATTTAATTCCATTTCCATCTCCGATTCATTTAATTTATCCATGGTTAATAATTCCGGATTTGATCTTAATTGATATTTAATTGAACTTCGAGTTTTATGTGGAAAATAAGGTTTAACTTTATCTAAATTATAATCGTACTTTCTTATAAGATGCCTTAAAAGTATTTTATCATGTTCTTTCCATTCACTATATCTTGGAGGAATATCATGAAAAATTCTTAAATTATTTGCTTGACAAAACATTGGTGTTATACCAGGTAAAAGTAAAGGTAATATTTGCCATCTACCATATTTAGCTATAATAAGATCTAAAACTTGACTTAATTCTTGAGGCCACTTATGTAATGTTAATTCCGTTCTATCATTATGAAAATTCCAACAATCATTATATTTTAATTTACATGCAGTTGGAGTTCTACCAGGAAGATTCGCTGCTACAGAAATCCAATCAGGACCAAAATGAGCAACAAGATTATTTAATAAATTTACTTCACGATCAGACCAACGACTTGCAAATTTAAACCATTTTTGAAATTTAATATTTCTAAGAGTTGGTAAATCTAAATAATGTTTTGGTAAAGCTCTAATTACTGCCATGGTTGATCTACCATGTAAATATTTTGCTATTAAATCATAATTTTTACCATATTTTGCTAATAAATCATTTAACATTTTTATTTCACTTTCGGACCATGTTTTGGCTCTACCTAATCTATCCGGAAATTTAAAAAAGGCCGAAAATTTTTCGGGATTTTTGGTAACAAAATTTTCAATTGTTCTTATATCTTTTGTTGGAAAATATTTTTCAATTTTCACCCATCTACGTCCATATTTTGTAAGTAAATTATCTAATAATTTTATTTCTTCATCAGTCCAAATATCTTTTTCAGGTTCTTTTTCTAATATCTTTTCTTTTTTTATTCGTTTAGCTTCAGGAAGCATTGCGACCATAGCCATATAAGTATTACGACAATCACTAGCTGTTCGAACCACCATATGTTTTGAAATCATATCCCAATTTTGTCCATGCTTTTCAACCAAATTCTCTAAAACTCTTAATTCTAATCTAGACCAAATTGTATTAGTTTTACCGGGTCGATCTTTCTTGGATCCTTTTTTGGTTTTAATTTTTTTCTTTTCACCACTACCAATGGTTAAATTTTCAAAGAGTTCATCCTTGTCGAGATCTTCGGAAGTTAAAATTTTATTACGGTAGTTAAATCTACTACTAGTTACATAAGTATTTCGAGGTACCTCGAATATTGAATTCCTTATAACGCAAGTCGAGTAAGTTGAGTTTCGATAACCCAAGAGCCATAACTTTGAAATATAAGTTGGTTTCATTATACCTTATTTTTTTTTGTCGATTTTCAAAATCATGACTAATTTAAATTTAAAATTTTTAAAGGAAATTTTTATGTCGTACATACTAATTTTTTTTACCAACAATTGATTTATAAAAAAAAAAAAAAAAAAAAAATCGATATCGTAATACAATCTATCTTTTCTTTTTAAATCTTTTTTAAATCATGAGTAGTGAATCTCTTCTTAAACCATCACCTCTTATACCAGTAACACGAACAGATATTGTACAATCACTTATAGATGGAGTAGATAGATATAACCCAGATAATGTATCAATTTTGGAAGATTATCTTGGACAACAACTTCAGAATGAAGAATATGACTTAATGGCAAATTTGGCAATTTTAAAATTGTTAGTATATTGAATTAAATTATTTTTTTGAAATCTTGAAATCTTTAAAAAAATTTTTTTTTTTTTTTTGAAAAATTGATGGTGATATGATGAATGAGTATTTTTATTTTATTAATGAACTCAACTACATATTTAATATATGCTAGTAGTTAGAGTATTGAAAATTATATTACTTGCCCTCACTGATTTCACCGATTTCACCGATTATAATAATAATAAATAATCCAATTCATGAATAAAAATTTGATATTTAACTATTATTATTATCAATTATTATTATTCATCAATTATTATTATTCATCAATTATTATTATTCATCAATTATTATAGATATCAATTTAATCCTCATTTGGTCAATGAACAAGTCATTAATAATATTCTAATAAAAGCTCTCACAGCAATACCGAATCCAGATTTTAATTTATGTTTGTATTTATTACATGAATCTTCTGTATCCTTTTTTTCAATAATAATAAATAATAATAATTTTAATAATAAATGAAATTAAAAAAAAAAAAAAAAAAAATTCCAGATAATAAAATTCTAAATAACAAATCCTTAATCAAACAATTATAATATATAATAATAAATAATAAAGTTGGCAGATGAAAGTATAACGAAATTAACAGAATTACAACAATGTTTGGAACAAGCACGATTTCGAGAATTTTGGGAAATTTATGGAGATGAATCATGTAAAGAACTTGCCAGTGAAGCGATAGGATTTGAAGATGCAATACGTAAAGGTAAGTAAGATATTATTTATTTAATATGAATTTATCATCGGAATGAATATGACGTAATGATATAATGATATTAATACGTATATATAAGACTTTCTATATTTAAATATTGATTAATATATATTATAATGATTAATATTAAATAATGGTTAATATTAAATAATGCTTAATTTATTATAATGCTTAATATATAATAGTAATATTGACAACAATTACTATGGCATATCAAAGTATTTCAGTTAATTTATTAAGTTCTTATCTTAATTATAATCCTGGTAAGTGAATTAATAAAATATATTTGATATTATTTTATATTTATTATATTATTTTAAAATTCCTATATAAAACATATAAATATATTGTTTACGTTAAAAAAAAAAATAAAAAAAAATAGCGGATAAAGAATTTGAAAGTTTTATTCAAAATCGAGGTCTTGAAATCAAAGAAGAGGTTGTATATATTCCTAAAAATGCTGATAATGATGCGAAACCAACAGTAATTAGAGAAAATATTAAATTTGAACGTACGTGATTATTATCATTTAATTTATTTATTTATTTATTTCAATTTGATTTGATTTTAATTTAATTTTTAAATTTTAATTTAATTTAATTTTTAAATTTAAATTTTTAATTTAATTTTAAATTTTTAATGTAATTTTAAATTTTTAATTTAATTTTAAATTTTTAATTTAATTTTACTTTAATTTTAAATTTAATTTAATTTATTCAATTATTTTAGAATTAACAAAAGTTGTAGGTTATTCTAATGAATTATAATTGTTTTATAATAATTGTAATCTATAATTATACTTTTTCCGAGTATTCATTTTAAATAGTTTCATAGTTTAAATTAGTTTAAACTGGATTTATACACTGTATATGTATGTTTATTTATGAATGATATATCTGTCTGTTTACTAAACTGTTGAATAAATAAAAATTTTGTTAATAAATTTAAAAGAAAAGAAAGAAAAAAAAGTCATCAAAATTATTCTAATTCTTTTTTCTTATTCATTCATTCATTCATTATATTATTCTTATTATTCATCATTATTATTGTTGTTGTTTATTGTTGTTGTTACTACTATTTTATTATTGTTATATACAGATGAACTGAAAAAAAAAAAATTCGAAATTTCTAAAAATAATCTAAATAAAATGTTTTTATTTTTTTTAATTTCTAAACATTGAAGCCCAATGTGGAGGAATTCCCCACCCATGTTGACGTGCTACTCTGATATATGCATCCATCGCCTCCTATAATAATTATTGTATTTAAAAAGAAATTAATTATTTGGGAATTTAATTTAATTGTAATTATTATAACTCTTTAACGTATATATATATATATATATATTACTTACGCGAGGACTATAATCACTCTTCCAATTTTTATCAAGTCGTGCTGGTGGATCTAAAGAACTTAAGGCTAATTTAACCTAAATAATTTAATTGGGATGAAATAAATAAATTTATGAATTAAAATATTTAAATTAATTAATTAATTAATTAAAATTAATTCACAAAATTAATCAATAATAATTCATTTAATTTATTTAATTCTCACCTGCAACAAAACTGCTTCCATTGTATATTCAGCTGACCAACCTTGTTCATGAGAATTACCTAAAGTTAAAAGGTCCATACAAACCGAACCTCCTGCAGTTACCTAATAATGTAAATAATAAAAAATAAAATAAAGATTAATATTAAAATAATAATAATAATAATAATAATAATAATAATAATAATAATAATAATAATATAAATATAATCTTATTATATATATAAATATAAAAATCATCCATCAAATAAATATAACCTTACATGACCACCTCCACCATACATAAATCTAAGAAGTCTTGGTCGAATAACACGAATATATCTAGAATAAATGTGTATATATAATATAGATGTATATAAATATAAATATAAGCAACAAATGTAAGCCACAAATTTAAGCAAACAAACAAATAACAACAAATATAATAACAATTAATAATAAGATAGAATAATAAATACGGTGGTAATTTTGGATAATCTGGAGCAAATCGAACTTCCAAATCAATACATTTTACTTTATGTCTAGCCATATCTTGAGCTAATGGAATGCTGGGATCAAAATCTTTAATTTGAACAACCTATAAAATTGATTTTTAAACTAAATAATTAAAAAAAAAAAAAAATCATCATCATTTTTTTTAAAAAAAAAAAAAAAAAAAAAAAAAAGAATTTACCCATTGATAAACTGATTGTAATTTATCAAGTTTTACAAAAAAACCTAAATCATTTGCAGGTGTATCTTGTTTATGTACAATTATTCTCAATTCTCTATAAATGCGTTGTGTAGCTTCCTTGGTTGAAGATGCTATTAAAAAAAAATGATGATGAATCAAAAAATAAATAAATAAATGAATGAATGAATGATATTATTATTTTATAGCGATGTTACTTACCAGGAAGTGGCAAAAGACTTGGATCAAAATCTATAAATAATAAAATTATTGATTAATTATTGATTAATTAATAAATTCATCGATATCCTTTTAATATTTCATCAATATTATTTTTAATATTCTTTAATAAAATCAATATTATCATCAAAAAAAAAACAAAAAAAATTAAAAAGTTATTTAAAATTACCGGCGTCAAATTCTTCTTCATTACTCTGAATATTAGGATTATTATTATTATGCCTGGTTGCTACTGTTCTTGAATGTGATGAAGTTGAAGGTGTTGATGATGAGGTTGATGATGATGCTGCTGTTGATGATGCCATTGATGATGCTGTTGATGATGATCTCATTGACGAAGCAAATATATTATGAAACTGTATCGTGGATCCCGTAGCATCTAAATATAAATTAAAATCATTGAGTTTAGTTAAAGGTCAATTTATTTAATCAATCAATTAATTAATTAATTATTGGATTTAGTTAAAGATCAATTTATTTTTATGTTTAAAATGTGAAGATCCAATAAGAGAAATGTTGAACATTTAATGGGAATATATAATAAATATCTCTTGAATGTCTCGAATGTATAAATTTAAAATAATTTAAAACAAATATCATTTCATAACTTATGAATAATGTTAACTTTTTTTTTTTTTTAAACAATGTCAATTATATAAACTTATGTATATAGAAAACATGTGTGAAAATAATGTAATAATGTAATAAATGTAATAAATGTAATAATGGATTATTACCTTCTCCAACTTCTCGTGCATTCCGCCTCGTTCTCGAATGTGATCCACTAAACGGAAATTTCCTTGGGTTGCTCATATCTAAATAATAAACATATATTATAACATTATTAATTTAGTAAAGAATTATAAAATATATATGTGTGTATATATATACATCTACATATATATGTTTTATAGTATTCACATTCAAATAACAATAAGAGAATTCGTTATTTGATTTTAAAAAATCAAAGAAACATACAAACATTCAAAAATGTATAAAAAAAAGGGGGGGGAGAAGAAAAAGGAATTAAAGGATTTATGTTTGATTTTTATAAAATATTCTAAATATTCTAAGAGAGTAATTATTATTTTTTTTTTTTTAAACGGAAAGGAGTGTAGTGATATATATACTATCTTAACTAATTCTAACTAATAAGAAATCTTTGCTAAAAATCATTCATCTGGAATCGGAAATCATTATTAAATGCGTATCCGTTATTTAATTCTATAAATAATTGCTAAATTAAACAAAGAGGCACTGGTATAATAGAAAAACCAATAAAGTATATAAAAAAAAAAAGCACCCAGTCGGAGCAAAAAAAAATTTTATAATTCAAAAAATTTATGTTTGTGATAGGTTTCACCATTTACCTTGATATATCTATTATATAGATTTCTGCGGTAATGATGTGATATTTTTCAAAATTTGATGGTAAATTTAAAAATATTTTGTATAGTTCAATCGTTGAATAAAGTCCGTCGCATTAGAAAATTCTATATAGTTGAAAGATATGATTGATATGATTGATAGATAGTTAGGATATGAAAGAAGGAGAATTTCCCAGATAATACTAGAAAATGACTTTAATTAAATTATTTGTTATACACATTTTATGACATTTATATATTTTTCATTGACTTGTTAGTAAAATTAATAAAGAATTAGGTAAGACACAATATCCAAATTTGGCATTAACGATAAAACGATAAACCAATTATTATTTCATAATGATCTAATCTATACTTAGATTTTTTATTTTTTATAAGTCGGATTAAAATTGTTTATAATTTTTTTGATTCTTTTAAATTTTTTTTTTTTAAATAACAAACACACAACAAATACAATGTCGACATATTCTACTTCCGAATTTTCACCCGCTGATGCTTTTAAAGCTCCCTCAAATTTAAATAAACCAGTTCAACAACATTTGATCAAGGTTTATGGAACTCTTTGCGGTCTTTCCGTGATCGCTGGTTTGGGAGTTTATGCACATGTTTATGGTTTATTCTTCTTTGGAGTAAGTAATTTTTTTTTTTTTGTATTTTAATATTTAAGCCTATTTCTATTTGTTTATTAATAGAATTCCTATTTTCTCATTACTCCGTTTATTTTATTTTTAGGGTGGCTTGGTTTCGTTTTTGTTTGGCATTGCCGCGTTGGTTGGCATAATGTCAATGCCTAATACACCAGAAAACAAATTAACTCGTTATGGCCTTTTAGGTGTAAGTTCTCATTTATATTATTATTAAATTTAAAAAAGTTATTTTAAGTTCTTTATATTTTATTTTTTTTTTTTTATTACAAATATATATATATATATAATATAAAAAATGATCTAATATTATGAAATTTCAAATTTTCAAAGGTTTTCGGTTTTATGGAAGGACTCTCTATTGGACCAGTAGTTAAATACGCACTCGCGATTAGTGTTTCGTATGTAATAATTTAATAATATATATATTTTTTATTATTATGTTACTATTTATACTAATCTATTTCATATATATATAAATATGAATCTTGATTTCTTTTTTTACAGTAATAATATATTAATTAATGCATGCGTCGCGACTGGTTTAATGTTCAGCGCCTTCACATTAAGTTCTATGTTTACAAACAAAGCATATTTCTTGTACCTTGGAGGAATTTTGGGTTCCGTTTTAAGTTTATTATTATGGACATCATTTATTAATTCTTTCGTTGGTTCCAAATTTATCTTTGACATTGAAATTTATGTTGGATTATTAATGTTCAGTGGTTATGGTGAGTAGTTATTTTACGTGTTTTTTAATATAATTTAATATTATTTAATATATTTTGATTTAATCTAACATAATCTAACATAATTCTAATATAATTTTTTTATATATAGTAATTTATGATACTCAACTTATCATTTTCCGTGCCACCGAATTGGGTATAAGAGATGAAATTAGTGACGCTCTTACTTTGTTCATTGATCTTGTGGGAATCTTTGTAAGAATTTTGTCGATATTTGCTGATAAATCAGAAAATGGTAATCAAAGACAAAAAGAAAGACGTAGTCGTAGAAAAGCAGGTTATTCAGGTCAATAAGGGCAATAAAAAAAATTTAAATAAATCCAGTTATGAAAGAGAAGGAAGGAAAGAGAAGAAAGAGAGGTGAAAGGATAATTCCCTCATTTAGATTAGTTAGATTAAATGTTTAATTAACATTCATTTATTATTAAATTAGATTAATTATTCACAAACGTAACTAACTTTTTAAAAAAAAATCAAAAAAAAAATATAATTCTTCTTTTTTGTAATTTTTTTTTTCTGTGCATAATTATGATAATATTGATTATATTGTAATTATTTATTAATTTTTTATTACTGTTTATCCTTATTCTCATTATTATTATTCTTATTATTATTTTGTAGTGATCATAATTATTCTTTAATAATAATAAAGTTTTGTTTATAAAAGATTAATATTTTAATGGTTGATTATAATAATATCAATTTCATTCAAATGTCAATATTTTCTGATTATTATAAATGTTAAAGTTTATTGTTACTTTATTTCATTCAATTACATCATAATATATTTCTTGATACAAGATTTTTTTCTTTTTGTTTCAAGATTTTTCATCAATTTTAGATGAATCAGAATAATCTATCTCTAAAATATTTAAAATAAAAATAAAGAAAACAAGAAAACGAGAAAGAGAAAAAGAAAAAACAAATAAAGAAGAAAAAGAGAAAAAAAAAAAGGATATAATAAATTCAATAGTAGTAATATTAAGATATATAAAAAATAAAAATAAAGAAATTTGAAAAAAAAAACACACAACGAATATAAAATATATAAAATGAAATAATAAATCATGAAATCATATAATAATAATATTCAAATAACAATACTCAAATAATAATAATACTCAAATAAAAAAATATACCGTATAAATATATATATATATATATATATAAATTTTGTTGACCCACAATTTTAATAAAAAATTGTTACTTATTATTATTATTATAATTGTTGTTATTATTAAAATCCTTAATAATAATATGAGAATGAAAGTTGAGAGAGCGTGAGTGAGAGAGTAAAAAAAAAAAAGCGACAATGAATTTGAAAAATATTATTATATATTATTATTCTTCTTGGGAAAATCACTACAACAACAACAACGATGATTAAAGAGACAAAAGAGATCAAATAATAATAATAATATATAATATAATATATCACCCATTATTATTCCTTAATATTTCCAAATTAATTGTCAATAATATAATCATTTGATATAATCATTTTTTGAACTGGTTCCAAATTATTATTATTATTATTGCCATTAGTAAACGAAATTGCCAGACCAGAACGAATGCCAGGATGAATAAAGAGAAAGAGAGAGGGAGAGTAAATTACTTTTCTTGAACGAGTAAAATTTTTTTGTTCCCTCCCAAAAAAAAAGTTAAGTAAAACAACATATGTTATAAACAAACAAACATCTTATAAAAGATGATTATTATTATTATTATTATTATTATTATCACATTGTAATAATTCTTTCTCTTCTTTCTAAATTTTTTTTTTGATTTTTTTTTTTTTTTTAATTTTAGTTTCTTTTTTGGTTGATTTTTTTTTTTGTTGAAAAGTTTTTGGTGATGTTTCATTTTGTTAATATTGTCAAGATTGTCATTAATAGTAAATAGTTTTTAAAATTGTCTTTTTGAATCAAATATATATATCTATTTTTGTATCATTTTTCTGAACATTTATATAAAAATATTGACCTTTAATATTTGTAAAAAAATTTTTGAATAAAATTAATCATCTTCAGTAAATTATTCATGAAACCAGAGCCTGACGTTTTGACATTTCAATTCGATCATTAGGTGGAGTCTAGATAATTAAATTAATAAATTAATAATGATATGAATGTTCTTAATGTTCTTTAAATATTATTTAAAATTTAAAATTCATCATCATTTAAATTTATATTTATATTTATATAATAATTACCTCCGCCTTTCGTTTACCGAGAACTCCATTTTCAGTAGTAGAACTCTTAATTTGAGCATTTTTACTTTTGGGAGATTTGGGAGATCCTTTTAGTGGTGATTTAGGAGATCCTTTGGTTTGAGTTGATCTTTTAACATGTTGTTGGTTCTTTTTTTTTTAAAAAAAAAAAACAAAATAATAATAATAATAATTATGTTATTCCGAAATCATACATAAAAGACATAAATAATAAAAAAAATCAAATTAGATAGAAATGCTTTACCTTGAGAGCATCAGCGTGACAAGTAGCGTGATAAAAAATTCCTTCAACTTTAACAGCATTTCTATATAACCATTCTTCATCTGTATCATTCCAAAAGGATTCAAATTTTTCTTTACAAATGGGACAAGGTTTATCAACTTTTTCAGGATCCGAAGGTGCAATAACAGTTGATTCGCTTGAAACTTCATCTTTCTTATTGGTTTGAGACGAACCGGTTGGATTTTTTTGATTTTTCATATTTTTAACAGAATTGGTATTATCGAAATCAAAGAATGCGGGTGATTGAGTATTTTTGGTATCAGCTTCTCTTGAATGAATCCAGTCCTATAATATCAATCACAATAAATGATAATAATAATATAATGATAATGATGATCATGACAATAATAATGATTATATAATAATAATAATAATAATAATAAATTAATATATATTTTGACTAACCTCTTCACCAACAAACCAACATCGACTTTGTGTCTTTTTGGCTCTTTCCTTCATTCTACGATTTTGACGAAAATGCCAATCTAAATGAGAATCCATCTTCGCTTTACCTCCTTCATCTCTAGCATATCGAAATCCACATTGCTTACATTGAAGAGGAAATGCGTCATAAAGAATTGAAATTGCTCCTTCACGTTTACTAAAAAAAAATAATAATAATAAAATGTATGAGTAATGTTTTATATATATATATATATATATGTTTTAAATTATGTTTAGATAAATTTTGATTAATTAAAAAATTAAATTAATAAAATTAGTTAATTAATTAATTAATGTTTCCTTACCGTTGAATTTCATTACTGGTGAATTGAATTTTAGGTAAATCATTTACATGTAATATCTTTATAGGTGTTCCATTTAATTGAGGTGGTGTAGGAGTAAATCCACCTATATTAGGAGTAGTTATTGTAGTTGAGGCGGTGGTGTTGGTGGTGGTGGTTGTTGTTGATGATGATGATGGTGTTATAGAAGGACCAATAACGGTAATAGGATTATTATTATTATTATTATTATTAGTATTAAGAGGAGGTATCGCCAAATTTCCCATAATATTATTATTATTACCAATTAATCCAAATTCCATTAAATTTTTAACTAATAAATTAGGATCAGTTAAAAGATTGTTATGTGATGAAGTATTATTATTACCAAGAGGGACTACTACAGGATTTGGGGTAACCGTAACTGAAGTTGTATTATTATTATTATTATGATGATGATGATGATGATGAATTGGTAAGGGATTTGTTGTTGCTACATAAGGTGTAGTTGTGGAAGGATTAACAATGGTAGTAGCTGCGGCGAGTAGGGTGGATAATGTATTAATATCTTGTTGAGTTCCGGTAATAGTCGGAGTGGTAAGATTAGGAGGATAAGGTGTTAATAATGTTACAGGTGGCGGTGGTGGTGGTGCTTGAGTTGTAGTAGATGTAGTTGATAATTGAGTAGCGAAAAGTTGTCGAACTTGTTGAATTTGATCATTGGTTAAAGGTGCCTTTTGAATTGCTTCGGATAACTAAAAGATACATCCCGTTTTATATACACACACACAAACACAAATAAAGATCAAATACAAATCAATACAATCAATACTATTAATATGAATCATAATACGTTATAATAACGATAACAACAACGACGAAATTAATCATAATTTGATCCCAACCTGTTGCAAATTTACAATTTGATTTTGATTATGCAAATCACCAGGATTTTGTAATGCAAGTTGTTGACGTTGCAAAATTAATTGACGACATTCCTGTAATAATCTTTGTTGATCTGAGGGTGGAACGAATACTTGACTTTGTTGTTGTAACAACTGCGGAACGGGTGTTTTACTTGAATACTATTGTTTAATAAAGGGTGTTGATAAAAATTCAATTATTAGTATCAAAAATTAAATATTTCTCATTTTTTTTTCTTTTTTTTTTTTATGTTGTTATGTTATGTTCGTGGCATCAACACCCTGAAACACTCCGAGAAGCATCATTTCATCAGGCGGACCAAAGCGAAATGGTTTTGGTTTTTAAATAGATATTTATGATTTGGATTCACGATTTTTTTATTTTCGTTTTGTTTTATCACTTTTTGACTTTTTGATTTTTTTTTTTTTATATTTTATATTTTTTTTTAAAGAATTCTTTTTCGGAGGGGGGTTTTTTTTTTTCTTTTTTTTTTTGGTTATAGAAAGAACAAAAATCCATTTTTTTTTTATGAATTTATTCTTTCCTTTCTTTTGATTTTCGATTTTTATGATCTCATTATTATTACTTTTTAATACATTATATACATCAAAACATCCCTCTGTTGTTGATTTATAAAGGTTGTTTATAAATGTATTACTCACTATCAATATAATTTCCGCCTAATAATTATATACCATGAACGGATAATACGGATAATACCACCAACCACCACATTTTGAAGATAATAAAATAACACGACTCTTGAAATTAAAATTACATTTATATTATCAAAGATTCTCGGGAGATGAAAAAAATTATTATTTTTTTTTTTAAAGAAAAATAAAACTTTTAAATTGAATTGAATTAAATTGAACTGGACTGAACTGATCTGAAATGAACTGACTGATAATATGACGCAAATCGAGGCAATCAAGGAAAGCAATACAAACCAACCAAACGAACAAATGATAACAAACCAACAATAGATTTTCAAATTTGAAATGATAAAATGATGATGACAATAATAATAATATTATTATTATTATTAACGAACTAACCTGTTGAGTATTATAATATCCTTGACGATTGTGAGTATCAGAATATGTTGTAATTCCGTTACTATATCTTGAATTATCGACCCATTGATTTGTAGTATTTTGTTGAACGGGTGGAATTTGATTCATTTGATTAACTTGTTGAAGTTGTGGATTCGGTTGTTGTTGTTGTTGCGGTTGTTGTTGTTGTTGTTGTTGTTGTTGTTGTTGTTGTTGTTGTTGATGTTGAGGTGGTTGCTGTTGTTGATAATTGACTAATGAACTTTGTCCCTATAATTAAAAGAAAAAAAAAAAAAAGAGAAAAAGGATTTAATAAAAATTCATAATGTAAAAAAAAAAAAAAAAATGAAAAATGAGAAAACAAATGACACTAACAATTGCACCACTCAAAAAATTTGGATTAATATGAATATGAGATCTACCACCATCTATAGATCCTCGTGATTGATATCGCATTTGTTGTTTCATTAATGCTCTCTCAATCTGCCCTGTAACTTCGGCAGAATATACTGGTGCCCCATTAGGTCCAATTATCCAAGTTGCCAATACCCGTTCTAATTTTTGTTTCGTAGGTTGATCCACAACATTATATATTTCCATGAACGTATGACAAAGGTTTCTTGCAAAAAGTTGGATATATGTTCCTCCAACATTTTTACTAATTGAATCTAGGAGGTAAAGTACTGGTAACTTTTGGGTAGGAGATACCTAGAATATGGCGCAGTTGATAAAATAATAACAATAATTATTATTATCATTATTTTTATTATTAGAACTAAATTTACAAATACATAATATTTTATCCTTATTATCATTTTTATTATCATTATTTTATTCTTTTAAAATAGACTAACTTTATGATATACTTTATATGTATATATATATATATTGGAAGTTTATTGATCCGTCACTCCATTGTCATATTGTCTTTTATAAAAATACTTACTGTACGAATTTGGTCTTCGATGGCTTGGACGATAGCCCTCGCCGCATTTATATTTTCTTGTGCAAGAATAGTCAAGTTATTTATTATGGGTTTTGAGTTGAATGTCAATTCTTGAAGTGACGCTCGATAATCTTGTCTAACATTTTCGAGATCCATGTCGGTACTTGCCATAGAAAATTTTTATTTGAAAAAAAAAAAAGAAAAAAAAAAAAAGTTATAAAATCTGAAACTCAAAAAAAAAAAATTAGAATCCACAATATATATTATGGACAATTGTGTCATTCATGTCAACGTGTTCGTGTCACTAGAATATTCCATCGATTTACATGTGATTTCTTTTTACGTTTGAAAGAAAGGTAAATTTATCCTAAACCCCTCTTAAGCCAAATCGCAATTGTATTAATCACGTGTTAGTTACTTTAAAAATTTATTTATATAAGACCTAGAGGTTTATTTTAAGGACATCCTTAAATGAATAAATCTTTTTCTATTCAAAATTACAATTGTAATACTTGTAATACTTGTATTACTTGTAATGCTTGTAAAGTGAATATACTAAGAATTCAAAAATTAACACTTTGGTGAACTAATTTATTAAAGAAGAAAGAAAGATAGATAGATACAATATTTCTTCATTGCCTAAAACATTATTTTTTGATATTTTTAATTTTTCTTCAGCTGCACGATTGGATGTCACAATAATCAAAAATATCAAAATGATGACCTAATTTTATTGAGTTATTTATAAATTGGATTGTGAAATCAATCCTATTTTTACTCATTTGCAAAAAAAAATGCTTCCTCCAGAGCGTATCACCATTTTTTTTTTAATTCGAGCATAGAATTCTCATGGATATTTCAAAATTACCTTAAAAGGATGAGGTTAAAAAGTAGGGAATGTATGAGCTTTATCAGTTTTTTTTTTAAAAAGACTTGACAAACTTTAGTGATGAAAATCTCTATAGGGAAGAGATATCACCAGTAAAGATTTTCTCATTTTATTCAAGATGAATTTTGAAGTTTCGGATGCCAGGTGGACCTCGCAACAAAATTTAATAAATTTAATTAAAAAAAAATTGTTGAACAAAGATTAAAGATGTTCACTTATGCTGGTTAACAAATTTGTTTTTTTTTCGATGTTGTGTGATTCAAAGATGATTCCTTTTATATCAAAAAGATCCCAAATTTTTCACATCATCAGGTTAGTAATATGTAGTTGTTTTAACTTTTATCACAGAAGATTATTCTAAAATTTTCATTATTATTATTATTATTATTATTATTTTTTAGAAATGGTCGGATATAGTGATTATGATGAAAAAGGTAAACCATTTTTTAGTTGATATCAAAGACAAATTAAGAATTATGGTATACCAACACACCAATAAAATATTCATATTCATTTCTAGGGAAAATTATTAAGCTTAAAGATTAGTCAACGTCCTTCCTTTATTGTCCAATGTAGATGTCACAGATCTCAGAAAGGATGATGAAGATAATGATGACGTAATGCAACAAGTAAAGTTGACTGCAGATTTACTTGATTCAGTAAAAACAATAAATACATATTAAATTAATTCCACAAAATCTGAATTCATACATAATATTTCACAATTTGAGTATGCATACAACAATAAAATCGACATTTATGATGAATTTTATTTCCTTTATGTAATTATTAGCACTGGTAAATTTTGTGAAAAAAATAAAAATAAAAATAAAAAATGGAAAAAAGATTTGTCATGAACTTCATTACTAAATTAAATTGTTGTTGTTGTTTGTAATAATTAACATTACGATCGTAACAAACAATCAACCAATTGATTAAATTCAATAATTTATTATTACAAGTAATTCAAGAAAAAAAAATAATTAAATGATAGAATAAGATTATTTATTTTTCAAAATTCCTTTTAATTATTCCAAATTATTACAACTAAAGAGAATACTTTCGTTAAAAAGATCGGCAATTTAATTCCAAATCATGTGATAGTAATTTTTTCTTTTGACAGGTGCCATTGTGAACTTAATTTGAAAATTATAAAATTACATCAACTTTTTCTTGCGTACAACCAATAAGATTTTATCGTATCTTATTAAATTCTTGTTCCTGAAACTTGGTTAAAAGAAGATAAATTAACAAGGGTAAATTTGACAAAAAAAAAAACAATAATTTTCTTTGTAGTGCCCATTGTGACTTAATTGGCAAATGTGAAACAAATATAATATAAAAATGTTGGACAAACTGAAAAAAAAAACGTGGTGAAAAAAAAAAATGACTCATAATTAAATTTCCTGAAATGTTAACTCATCATACGGTAAATAAATATGTTCCCAATTTTTTAATTTTTTTTTTTTACTTTTGTCACATGAAATAGAATGATTTGGGGTTTCTTGTGAAACAAATTTGAATCTATTATTTTGTGTTACCATAATTTATTTAAAACTGTCTACATGAAAAACTGGCATTGTTATTCTCAAAGATTAAAAAAAGAAGCCAAAAAAGAAAAAAAATATGGTGAAAAAAAGCTGATGAAGGAAAAACTTTTCAATCCATTTCAACTGTATTTTTGAATAATTTGATTATTAGTGTTGATGGTGCCGGTTTAACGGAAACAAATTATGTTAATGAAAATGTTTTTAGAAGACCCATAAAAATTAAACAAATATATTATGAAATAATGAATAAGGGTAAAAGAATATTATTTAAATATGTTCTCTTAAACCTAAAATATTTGTTCATAAAATGGTACAGCTGATTTGAAATTTGGGTTTTTTTTTCTAAAAGTTTCATTTTGGTATTTAATAAGAATTGATTCTTCGAATGTTAATCCTTTTACGGTAAAAAAATATGATCCAATATTTTTACTTTTATCACATGGAATAAAATGATATCATGGTCAGAAATAGATGAGATTAGAATCAAATCATTATGAGGTTTCTTGTGCAACAACAAAAAATGAGAATTTGTGGCATCAAAATATAATGTAACACAGAGAATAAAATTTTATTTAACTCTGTCTGCATTACTGGGTTCGCTATTTTCATTTCATTTATTTCATTTCAACTTCAATTAAAAAAAAAAAAAAAAAACCATGGCCAAAAAAGCTGACGACAGAAAAAACTTTTCAACCCACTTCATTGCCGGTGGTGGTGCCGGTTTTACGGAAGCATTATGTTGTCATCCTTTGGATACTGTAAAAGTTAGAATGCAGCTAAGCCAAAGAGTAAATTTTAAAAAATTTCATCTCAAAATCTCAAATTATTTGAAATTGTTCAATTCTTTATTTTTTACATTTATTTATTTATTTATTTATTTATTTATTTTTTATTATTTTATTTTTCGTTTATCTTAGAGCGTGAGACCGGGATTTCTCACTGTCGCTGTAAAAATTATAAAAGCGGAGTCACCACTAGGATTATACAAAGGTCTTGGAGCTGTATTAACAGGAATTGTACCAAAAATGGCAATTCGATTTTCTAGTTTCGAATTCTATAAAGGTTTAATGAAAAACAAAAATACGGGCCAAGTTTCAACCACGGCCACATTTTTTGGTAATTTTTTGAACTCTATTAAACTCCTATTATTCGAATACAGTAATTTATTATGCATAAAAAAATTATCAAAAATTTGATTTGTTCGATTTTTATTGATTATTTATTATTATTTATTTATATCATTTGATGATCTAATAAGATTATCTATAATCTTTATCTCACATTACACAAAAGATCTTTATTTATTTACTTATTCATTTCTTCATTATCTTCATTACTCCATTATCTTCATTACTCAACTTTTTTACTTCATTTTTATATGCATATGCAGCTGGGCTTGGCGCTGGCACTACAGAGGCTATTCTTGTTGTGACGCCAATGGATGTCATCAAGATTCGGCTACAGGCACAATGTCATTCCATGACGGATCCATTAGATATTCCCAAGTATCGTAATGCGGCACACGCAGCTTATACTATTGTAAAAGAAGAGGGAGTACGAGCTTTGTATAAAGGTGTAGCTTTGACTGCGCTTAGACAAGCTACAAATCAAGCTGTTAATTTTACTGTATATCAAGAAATGAAAAAACGAATGAAAACGATACAAGGAACCAAAGAAGGACAAGAATTACCTGTCTATCAACATTTATTGATGGGCGGTATCAGTGGTGCCATGGGTAAATCAATTTTCCTTTTTTTGGAATTGAAAGAAATCTTGTCATTAATTGAAATTTTTTTTGTTGTTTATTGATAAGATTATTTTTTTTTTATGGAAATTGATAAGCGTGAGAAAGTATTAATGAAAAAAAAATAAGAATCAAATAACTAATAAATCAATTCTTTTTATTTGTTTATTTATTTATTAATTAAATTAAATTATTAGGTCCCATTGCTAATGCTCCTATTGATACCATAAAAACACGTATCCAACGATCTTCCAGCACCGAAAAGGGTTGGTCAAGACTTGTATCAGTAACAAGTAATCTTATTAAAAAAGAAGGTTGGCTTGCTTTATATAAAGGCTTGCTTCCTCGTTTGATGCGTGTAGGTGTAGGTCAAGCTGTTACTTTTGCCTCTTATGAACGAATTAAAATTTATCTTGATTTATTCACCGAAAAGGTGAAGAATAGAGAAAAATTAATAGAATGTTAATTATTATAACTATTATTATAACTATTATTATAACTACTGATAAAGGTGTTTTAATTATACAAATAGATATTACCTTGTAATTATATATATAATTATTTTCCGGGTATATTTTTTAAATAGATTAGATTTTCATGGGGGTTCAAAGTAAAAAAAAAAAAAAAAGGTGGCCATTAAAAAATGACATTTGTTAATTAGTATTTTAGTTTTTAGCATTTTTTTCATAATCATAAATAATTATCCTTTTAATCCTTAATATTAATGAATAATAAAATTGTCACACCTACATTTTTAATTATTATAATTATTTTAAATTATTAAATTTGGTAGTTTTATGACAATAACAAAAAATCAGTTATCTATTTTAAGTTTTAATAATCTGTCAATCATATGTGTAACTAAAAACCATTAATAAACATGTGACATATTTCTTAAATTATAATTAATATAGTTTAAAGAACAAAAAAGAAGAATAGCAATCTATATTTAATCGTCTCATAATATTATTTGCTCTATCTTATCACATTTTTTTTTCTCATTTTTTTTTCTCATTTAACATTTTTTCAAGTCTAAAAAAAGAAAGATTAAAAGGCAACATTTGATCTAAAACAAAATATTTTTGTATTCAGAATATAGTTGTACACTTTTTTTTCTTGTAAAAAAAATAAATTTATGCAACTTGTATCAAAGTCATTAAAACGAAAGAACAAATATTGAGAAAAAAAACTAGAAAAAGTTATTATTACAATAAGAAAAACTAAATTAAACATTTACATTCCAAATTCCCAACATCGTTAACGCTGATTAACAATCAGGATGCGTAACTAAAAAAAAAATAATAAATTAATTTATTAATATATATTATTATTATTATTATTATTATTACTTATGTGAAAATAAATTTTTAGAATATTTTTTTTTTGTATTGAGCTCTTACCGTTTAGTCCATTCTTTAGCAACCTTGTCATGTTCTTCACGACTATGCAAATATTGATGTGCGATACTACCAACCAAGGGATCATCTATTTAATTAATTAATTAATTATAAAAATATTTGATATTATAAAATCTATCTATAATAATTTATAATAATTAAAAACGATATTAATTAGATTAATTATATTATTTATACGACTTACGTGGATTCGCATCAGTCAACAATGAGCATATTGACAACAAGACTTTAGAAATTGTCAAAGCAGGAGACCAATTGTCTTTGAGAATGTCAAGACAAATTTGTCCCGAGGAATTAATGTTACAATGGTAAATACGTGTACGGTAAACTACCTATATGAACGAACATTATTTGTTTGTTTTGTTTTTTTTTTTTACAATAAATGATACGTTTACAATATATTTTATAATTTATTTTTACAATATATTTATGAAATATTTACAATATATTTCCAATCGTGCAGTCTAAAATTCTTTTTTTCTTTAAAAAGATTCAATAATTTCTTTTTTTTAATAAATAACGTGGAAGAAAAAAAAATATTTACCTTTGGAGGTTTAAATGGATAATCTTGTGGAAAAGTAATATCCAAGAAGAATACACCACCATCGTATGGGGAACCTACAGGTCCTGTGATGGTGGAAGCCCATTCGTACAAGTTATCACCTTTTGGTCCAGCACTATAAATAATTTAATTAATTCAAAAAAAAAAAAAAAAAATAATAATAATAATAATAATAATAAAAATAAATTCGTAAAGATCTTTTAATGCATTACATTTTAATTATTATTATTATATTATATTAAACATAAACGAACCTGCAGTTACAAGGGGGATCGAGACTAATTTCAGCAAGTTCCTTCTGAATCCTTAGTGGTTTGTAATAAAAAGTTAAAAAAATTAAATTTATACAGTTAAGAATTAGTACTCTGATCAAAATGGAAAGTCAATAATGCAACGCGATTTATATAAAATGCTAATAATGAAAGAACTTAAATGGATGTAATGAAAAATAAATGAATAAGTTTTTTTTACCTTTTTGCACTGCTACTAGTTGGATTAAATTTAGGTGTGATTTGTTTTCCAGTAGAGGAAGATGTGCCAGCTGTTGCAGTAGTTGTAGTAGTAATATTTGAGCGAGAGCTAGCACCGCGTCTATTAGAGGAAGTATTCATATTTTAAAAAAAAAAATGCTCACTTATGTATAATAGGAAGAGATTTTATTTTTCAAGAAAGATTTGTGATGGATTAAATGTATGTATCACTGAAGAGTATACTGGGGATTAGGAAAGTCCTTATTTTCAAATCTGTTTTGAGGTCCTCGGTTCTTCTAACACTAATTGCTTTTGTAAACAAGAAAAGGAAAGTGACCCGTGTATTACCATACATTATAGAACTATATTTGATTTGTTTGTTACAAATATGATATACTATTGACATCAAAAAAACATGAAGCAAACACATGTTACTACTCTATGTGAAATAACAATGATGATGATGAATAACAAAATCTTTTTATTTTTACTAGATTAATAGATTTAATTCTTGAGTAAGTTTTTAAACGTCACGGTAAATGAATTTTATGATCTGGAATGTTCCAAATATTATTTTTACATATATTCCATATATTCCCCGATTAAAAATTTTGAGTGATAATCTATATTTATCACGTGAGATTAATCTATTTGGAAAATATGTCGAGTTCAAAGTTAATAAAACCAATTCGTCTTTTTTTTCTGACCTCTCCTAGAACAATTACCACCGTAGAAGAGTCCCAAGCTATATTTTCATTTTTTAACAGTAAAGGTGAATTAAATGAATTTAAACTTCATAGGGTATTTCCAAAACCAATTTTTTTTTATATTTTTACAAATTTATATTAGGTATATAGTTGTTGTTTTGCGAAAAAAAAAAGATCATTTTTAAAATGATAAAATACTTGAATTAATGAAAAAATCAAGATGTACTACTTTCAACATTTTCCAAAAACCAATTAATTGAATTCTTTGTTAACGTTCAATAATTAAATTCCACAGGAACCATATGATAAGAAAACCTGTAAATATGGTTGGGCTTCTTATAGAGATAATGAAATTGCTAAAAGTTTAATTGGAGAAATTTATTCTTTACCAATTAAATATTCAGTTGAAATTAAAATTAAAGAATCCGAAGACGATAGTATGTTTTTCTTTCTCTGTCTTTTTGTTATTAAATATAAATAAAATATATCAATCTATCTATCTAGATATATAATAGATTTAAAACATCCGAATAATCATTATTCTTTACAGATGAAATTCGAAAACAAATTCCACTATCTCGAAGACAACCGAGATTTAATGGATTTTATATTAAACGTGATGAACCTTTGATATCCAAGAGAATAACAACAGAACAGAGAACAGATTCTTCTGAAAAGATAAATACAACAATTAATGAATCAATTAAAGAATTTCCAATTACAGAACCCATTAATAGTGTTAATACAAAAACGACTTTTAAGACTAGTAATTTGTTCGAATCTAGTGATAATAGTGATAATAAGGATAATAAGGATAATGAGGGAACAGCTGATAATATGACTAGATCTAATGAATTAAGGGATCTGAACGTTGAAAATAAAAATATAAAAGAATTAAGAAGAATCTTTGCCATTCGTGATAGTGTTGGTAAAGGTAAAAATAATTTCGAAGATCAAATCAAATAGAATTGGTATGATTATTTAATAGTGATGAAAATAATAATAATAATAATAATAATAATAATAATAATGATGCCAGTAGTAGTAGTAGTAGAAATTTTGTTAAATAAAACCTTTATTTAAATATATTTTTTAAAAAAAAAATAAACACAAATACGTGTTATTACATATCTTTCGCTTTTCCCAATAACTTAAATAGACTCAGAAGGTTTAACGTGCGATTATCGAAGTCACGCATCGCGAATATCAAATCTTTATATAAAAATAGAATTAAAAAAAAAATTTCACTAGAATAAAAAAAAAAAGCTTACCTCCAATAAAGCCCTTTTAACTTGATTTGTAGCAGGTCCTAAAACATGCACGGCCCGCGGACATTAAAAAATCATTTAAAACCTACCAACATTAGCTTTAACTCTTTATTCAATTATGAAGTTATATTAACCAAACATATAAAGATATTAGTATGGTATGGTAAAATGGACTAGACAATTAATAAATAATAGTTTAGTTTGAGAAGTTGTTATAAACGAATAAAGTTAAATTAATCTAAGATAAATTAATCTGTAATTTTCAGTGGTAATGTTGCCATTTATTTTTATTTTTTTTTAATTTTAACAAATGATGTTTATTATATTTGTGCAAGAATTTCCATCTAAATTATATCTTTGAATGAAATTGAATTGATAATACAATTAAATTAAAACAAAATAATATATTAAAAATAATAAAGTTAAAAAAAAAAAAAAAAAGTTCATTCAATTTTCTTGTTTTCCCTTATCTTTCCAGTATCTTTAGAACTATAAGTCTTTTTTGCAAAATCAACAAACAAATAAATCAATGGTAATAAATAACTAAGGTTGATATAAGTCGCTACCACTTGTTCCCTCGATATTAAACAATTATCCACAAATAAATAACTAAATGCAATAGATGTTCCAATCAAAAATTGAATAATTTGCATTCTAGTCAAATATTTCTTACCTGGTGGATTAAATCCAATACCGGTCGCTGCATAATAAGCGTACATTATTGAATGAATGAATGAATTAAATATTACAAATATCCAAATGGGTGCCGCTTTAAATTTTATTCCGGACCACATTGTTATCATGGCACCAAAATGATGATAGGTTTGTAAAAAAGAGGAACGACGACCCTTCAGAAGAATTATTATGGTATCAATTATTTCATAATCTATTTTTTTTTTTCAATTTAATTATGAAAAAATAAGAAAAAATAAAAAAAAATAAAAAAATAAGTAATTTATCAAATTACAAGGATAAAAGATTGAAAGATCATTTGGAAGATTACTTGATAGATAATTAAAAAAAAAAACACTTGCATTTTGAAAGATAAAAGAGGTAACCCCAATAACCAAGAGCATCCTCCCAAAAACAACCATCTCGATCACAAAACTATCAAAAAAAGAAAATGTAATTCTATTAATAAAATAAAATAACAAATTTTCCGGAATAAAATTAAATAAATGAATAAAACTTACTGCATCTGTAAAACTATCACGATGTTTATAAAAATTCTTGAGAAAGGTTGGAGTAACTGACAAAAATGTCATAACTGAAAAGGTACATAATGCTAAATTATGCAAAAATACAAAGACAGTCATCAATTTTCCACTTTTTCTAACATTTGTTGGTTTTATTCCTTTTTGTATTGCCACTATTCTAGAAACATTGTTTGATTTTGGGTTTAATATGGAGATAGATAATGCATATAAAGAAGCAAAGACTATGGGAAATCGATAATCCATAAGAATTGGATAAAGGTCAGGAAATGGAATGTCTTTGTGTGGAGAAGGGCTGGATAAAGAAATTGGTGGAAGAACATGAGAAATCGGTTCAAAAAATGCATTAGGATCCATTTTGTTTTTTTAAAAAAAAAAAAAATCTATATTTTGATATAATTTCTAAAAGGTTTTTTGGGTGTTTGATTTTTTTTTGATTCTTTTTATTTGTTGGGAACAAAAAAACAATTTGCTATCCCAATTCTGCCATTGATCTAAATTGATCTAAATTGATCTATCAAATTCATATGACAATCGACATGAACATATGAGTAAATTTAACAACGGAATTTATTACTATTTTTGGTTTATTATTTATTATTTACAGGTACAGAGTATAAAAATTTCGAGTCAAGTTTTCTTTCAAAAAAAAAAAATAATGCATCAAAATTACATTACATAATTTACATAATTTTAAATAATTTTTATAATGCTAACTAATTTTGGATCATTTCCTATTCAAAATCTTCCCCCAGAATCAAAAACTACCTTCCTTAGCATTCTCGCTGGACTCTCGTTACTGGTAACTGCTGGCATTGCCACTTATTCAAATGGAAAAAAATTCAAAAAATTTCAAAATTACGCTTTAAATTTAGAATCTCAAATAAATTCTTTGCTCATAACGCAAACTTTACGCGCCGACCAAAATTTTGAGGATATGGGGGCGCAAAATTTAGCTGCGGGTGCATTGAAAGGAAAAGGACGAATTGCTTTAAATCCACTTGTTTTTTATTCGAAAGAAAAAATGGAATTGGTTACAATATTACATGTAGGAGAAGATATGTGTGGACATAGTGGAATTGTACACGGTAGTTTCGAAATATATATATTGTTTTTATAAAAGCACGTGAATTAATTTCGCCTGCATACGCTTCAAAACTTGACGTATTAATTCTGTTTTTAAAAAAATCAAAAGGAGGATATTTATCTACAATAATGGATGAATTGCTCGCAAGAACCGTAAGCAGATCTTTGTTATCATTATACACACTTTTTTTCTTAATATATATATATATTATTTAGCAAATTCATGCCATAACGAAAAATTGATTATAATTTAAATTTTCTTATTCCACCAAAATTAGGTTTTCCCTTCATTACCAGAAAAAAATGGTGCAACGGCTTATCTACATGTAAATTTTCGTAAACCTTGTAAAACCGATCAGATATTAATCGGCCGAGCAAAAGTTACCAAAATTGAACGTAAAAAAGGGTTCGTGAAAGGCAGTTTGGAAACTTTGGATAATGAAATATTAGTTGATGGTGATGCTTTGTTTATCAGTGTTAAGAAGTTATAATTTAATGTGATTTACGTATAACAGATAACATAATATTCCTTAGAAATAACACCACTCAAAATGTAAAAATTAAATATACTTGTTTTTAACGAATTAATAAATTTTTTTTTTTTTTTTTTTTACAATAATTATGTATGAAATTAAAATTATTCTCTTTGTTTTGAAACCGTGGTCATCTCCTTTCTATTAACTCAAATAAATATATTATAAATCTTAAACAATGTTACCACGCTGCCAATATAAAATTCTTTTAAATTTTATATCTTTTTAAACAATTTAAAAAGTAAAAATAATAATTCTACTTTTATAAATATTCAAAATAATTCTTTCAGAACTCAATAAAGTTACAAAAAAATAGTATTACAAAGAGTTGCCTCATTCCTTTTAAACTACGCAAAAATTTTTTCTTTTTAAAAAAAAAAATTACCTTCTAAAAAATTAAAGAAAAATAAAAACTATTGGTTTTTTTTTTTGAGCCATTAAATAATAAATAATAAGTAGTAAATGAATTACAAATTAGGTGTCAATTATACAAAAATACGAAAAATGATGAATAAAATAAAAATATTAGTGTAATAAATTAAGAAATGAAATGTAGATAAAATATTATTAACAAGAATGTATTTTATGATAATAATTGTAAAATCGCGTAGAAATAAAGAGAAATTAAAGCTTATGTTTGTAAAAAAATATAAATTGAATCTATTTTAAGAATACCTAATAGTTCCGTTTTCCTCGTTTTTTATATGCCATTCTAATCGCAAAGTGAATTACAAGATAAATAAAAATCTAAATTAAGATTATACCCATAAATTCTTTTATTTTTTCATTATTCTACAATAGGTTCTACAAATATTTTTTCAGCTACAACATAATTCTCTTCGCCTCGGGTAAGTCTCTTCATGCAAGCCCAAGTACTTGGTAAAGTCATAAATAACCAAGCACTGAATGGTAACCACACATAGTCTGCATAGTTTTTCCACGTCCGTGTTTCACTACTACCCTTTTTGAATAGTTCTGAGTCTATTGTCTTATGTAAACCCTCGTAAAGCATCGCGCATAAAAGTAAAGGCATAGGTAATAGCACTCCCACAGCCTGTACTAATGAGAACATATAAGCATAGAATTCTGATGTAACTATTGGGTTTTGGAAATCTGGATAATAGTCAGCTAAAGGAGAATATGTCGAAATAAGTAGGAATTGTGTTATTGGGACTGCTGCGAACATTAACCATCCAGATGTTGCGGGAATCATATGGGCTTCAAGTACATGGAATACTACTACAAGTTTATCAACAAATGAACAAGACATTAAACAATGTCGCTTTCCTGTCGAAGAAGGATAATTCATCGTATTCTGATTATACAGTAACATCGATTCAGCCTCTGATGAACGATTGTCACTATTGAATGCAGATTTTAACGAGTAAGCAACATCAGCTACACCATTATAATGACGCTTTGCTTGAACGAATCGTGCGTAAATATTTGAGATGTAACTAGCTGTTTCAACATTTGTTAAATTTATAGGAACAAATATTGGGACTGATCTAGCTTGACCACCTGTTTTGAAAAAACATTTTAACCACATATGTAAATCTTCCCCAACAGCATCTTTATCAGTGTCCCAGAAACCAACTTGTTCAGCAAGAACCTTAAAATTACGTTAAATAAATAAAATTAATTATATTATTCATTTAGATAAGAATAAATAAAGAATAAATAAAATTTTTACCATGCTTAAACTATATGTAGAACAAGGAAACGCTAATCCTCGAGGATTACTTAAATTTTGCATAACCATGATAGACCACATTATATCTGTGACACGAACCGCGGCGGGGACTTTAAATGCATTTCTCGAGAAAAATATTGGCGGAGAACATATTGTATTATAAGGATCTTCCGATTCCATCAAAGCCTTTTCTACGTGACGAACATAAAGTTCTGGAATAGCCGAGTCAGAATCTGTTATTGTAAAAATAACTCGTCTTTTATCGATTTTCCTCATCAATTGATCGCAAGCTTCTCGAGCTGCATATGCTACATTACTACCTTTTCCTCGACTTTCACCTGGAACATCCTTTGGATGAACCGTAATTATAAAGTCAAGGAAAGAACCATCAAAATTTCGTTTAATGCTTGCGGCTTTTGAAGCCTGTTCAACCTCTGATTCTTCCATAGCCAATACGATCACATAAGTCGTGGTGGCATTTCTTTAAAAAGTTGTTAGTAACAAATATCGGAATGATTTTATTAAATAAATACATTTGGATTTAATAAAATGGATAATTTATGTAAAAATAAAGAGTATTGCTAAAGTTCATCACCGATGATTATCACCAGTAGGCAAAATTACATTATTCTATAATAATGTATTAACCCTAATCTTAGCCAAAATTAACCTTACCACCTTATATGGTGATGAACACCAATGATGAGCTTTATTAATTTTCTAAAAAAAAATGTATATATATATATAAAACAAATCTCACCTATGCTGGGCCAATCTTTTTATAGTGTCTTTTAATAATGGTTCTGGTTCTTGATAATTTGGTATAACGAAAGCATGGATGTAATGACCTTCATCATAAAGTTTGAGTACGCTTTCCATATCATTGCATCTGTTATCACTTTCAAAATTATTGGACATAGAAACAGATGTGTATCCGTTTCTCGTTGGTGTTATTCTTCCATTAATAGTCGCTGAACGCTTAACAACTTCTTTGGTGTCATAATCTCGTGACATTGATTGATGTTCTTGTTGAGCACTCCAATTACGAATATTTCTTTTTATATTTCTTACAGTAAGACAGAACTTAAGAAAATGGTTTATGGAAATATATAAAAATGTTGTAAAATAAGTCAACAAAAACCAAATATATATACGAGGAAAGAATACGGGACCAAAAAGAAGGGCAAGAATAGCACCGAGAGCAGTGGCAGGGGCAACTAATTCAAAAAGTAGGTTGTTTATGCTCATAATTATTGACTTTATCTAAATTTATCAAAAAATTGTTCAATTTTTCGTCCAAGGAATAATATCGGAGTGACTATTTCGGGAATAACGTTTTGATAATAATAATGTAGGATAATAATTTTGTTAAATAATAATAATTTATAATAATTTTTGAGAGAGGGGAAAATTAACAGTAAAAGTTCAATTAAAAAAAAAAAAAAGGACTACGAATTAAAGGGCGTCAGTGCGAGACCCGAGACTATATCGCGTTATGCAACATATGACCCGATAAAAAGGTTTATCAATTCGAATATTTGGACCGAAATAAAGTCATATAAAGTTTAATTCAACCTAATTAAAATGAAGTAAAAAATAAAAGTTTTACAAATCAAATTCATCCAAAAATTCGAAACTCGCTGAAACATTTTTATGAAGAACAGATTAAAAAGCTTTACCTCTTTTATTTCCACTCTTTCTAGTGTTATTCGTTATTATACCAAGCGTAAAAGTCGTCAAGCCCAACCACAAAATGAACCAAGAAAAAAATGCCAAGTGACTGTATTGAAACGGAGGAAATCGTGCAACAGAATAAAAACAGAATAACACAGATATGAGGGCGAAAAAAGGAGGTATGAAGTATTGTAATATTGTATGTATAAAGCGAACACAAACAATAATAAAGTGTTTATAAAAAGACAACAATTTATTCGAAAAAGAAAAAAAAATGCTGGTATTTGATATTTTGATTATTTTAAAGGTACTAATCAAATAATCAAATCAATCCCAAATAAAGCTTTAAAATTACACGAAAATAATATTTTAATCATTATAAAGCTGAGTGTCGAAATTGGGGGAGCTGACACAAAAATTTTGTCACTAAATTTAGCCACTTCTTTGAATGAAAAAATTTATAGTCAAACCTGCTACAATATACAATAGCATGAGCAAATTACAACTTATTATAGCAACTCTTTTAGAGATGTTAGTTTGATTTTTTTTATATTGTAAAGCAATCTAAATTCATTTATTATTTTGTATTAAAAAGCGTCGCACTAAAGAAGTACTAAAGAGTAAAAAAAATGCAATTATACAATAATATTATCTCCATGCACGTAAATCAAAAAGTTGGGTTGGTTAGACTTCGTTTGATTCCGCGTAACCCTGGTACTTACCAAAATAAAGTGATATAAAAAAAATGAATATTGTGACAATTTAAGTAATTAAAAATTTTTACGCCATTTTGTTTATAATATACATGCCGTCGAAAATTCAGGAATTACAACGGGTTACGGCATTTCGATTTCGGCTTAGCCGTAACTATTTCGGCAAAGTAAATATAAAGCGGCTGCGCGACAATCAATATATGTAACACATAAAAATGTTACGTTTCTTTTTATCACTTTTTTTTTTTAAATAAAAAGATTTTTACTATTAAAGTTAATATTTTGTAAATAAAAATTTATATATATACATTCTTTTTTAAGTTAAAAAATATAATTTTGTTATTTTATATTCGGAAGAGTGAAACCTTGCAATAACTTTACTTGAGGAGGGTAGTGCAAGAAAAGTAGGCAAAAGTAACGGTAACCTTGCCCATTCAACAATATTTCAACTGGAAGCACCGATAATTAGAAGAATTGGAACGATTAAGTTAGAAAGTATAATGAAGCGTTAATAGATTTTAATAAAGTATCAGAAATAGAGCCAAATAATGATCACTATCAAATATTAATGTAGTTTTAAAAATAGTCTCAAATAATGCTTTTGAATCAAAGTTACGAAGAAACTTATACAGGAAAAATTAAATAAATGCAAAGAATCACTTAATTACTTCGCGGGGTGAATGAACTATTATAAAAAAAATTAACCCAAATATGTGTTCATATATCCTGTAGATAGATAGATAATCGCGTAAATCCTTTTTTTTTTGTATCGCGAACCTAATCTATAAAAAAACAAGTCATCAAATGAAAATTCCAAAGGTAATAAACAAGGACATAAAGTTTATTAAAGAATCAATAGATGGTGGATACCACTCAGTGTATTGTTCTAAATCTTGATCTAGAGGAAAACCTGAAGTTTGAAGGCACATTTAGTATTACATTGTACCAAAGTATCACAAAGTCTAAAACTTGAATTTATGATGATTTTAGCAACAGTAAATAAAGATCCTAAAGATTCTAACAAAAGACAAAAAGTTTTCAACATACTAATAACAAACTTTTATAATTTAACCAATGAAATTGAGAAGGGTAAAAGTTAATTGAATTTTTTGTTTGCTTGTTTGTTGTTAGATATCATTTTCAATAGCTATTTTATTAACTTCGTTCAAAGTTTTTGTTATAATTATAAACCATCTAAAAGAACATCTCTTTCAATAATTATTTTGGATAAAGAAAGTAACATTTTTTTAAAAAAATTAATAAATAATTGAAACACAGAGATAATTTACATTAGGTTGAAATTTAATTAATGTATTATTCTAATAAATAATTATTACAAAGGTGAAACAATATTTATTAAAAAAAAAAGTTTTATTATTAAATTACCTAATATGTAATTAAGTGATATGAATAAAAATATATCATTTATAAGAATATTATATAATCTGAATATGTATTTATGTTTAAAGAGGTTTTTACATGAAAATTTTGAATTAGGAATTATAACATAATAAGAAATTTCTAATTTTTACTTTCTCCTTTCCTGTTTTACTAGAATATTTAAATTATAATAAACTTTATAATTTTTATTATAAAATCTTAAAATTCAATTTTTTAATATAAATTTATATTTTTAATTACATTATTGAACCATTTATTTCATAAAGTATATAATTTATTTTTGATATAAGAGTTTTGAAAAAATCATCTGAAATTAGTTAAAGTTTTTAAAGATCAATATTAACAAATTTTATTTTTTAATTCTAAATTATATTTTATAAAATCTTGCTCTTGATCTTGTTCTTATCAAAATTGAGAATATTTATACTCTAATTTTATCAAACTTAGTATTAAAATAATATATTTATTTTGTTTATTTTGATTATTATTATTTATTTTTATTTATTTCTATATCTTTTTAACTGGTTATTATTATATTTTATTATTATTATTATTTTATATTTAATTATTTATTTTTAAATTAAAATAGAATATTATTAAGATAATATCTAAAGGTACAAAGTAATTATTTAAGATTCACTTACTTAATAAGAAAGCACCTGATTAATCTAATCTTCAGTACAAATGGTTTAAATATCTTTTATCAAGCAATTTGAAAATTTTAAAAGGTAGCAGCAAAGAACATGAGCAAACTTTTTTATTTTATATTTCTTGATTTTACACCTTGGAGTTTTATGCTTTTTTGACTTTTTTAACCTTTTCCTGAGAACAAAAACTAATTGAACTTTTTGATTAAAAGCTCTCCTGTATAATATTTTTCTCATAAATTTTACAGTTTCAAAATTCTTAAATCGATATAAAAAATTTTAATAATTGAAAATTGGTGTAATTTTATACATAGATAAAACATCTTTAATTTTTTATAAATTATCAAAATCAATAATTTGGATTCTTAAAAGTTCTAAAGTTTTTTAACACTTTTTTAAATAGTAATTTTTTGATATCTAGCTTACTATATTTCAGGTCTTTTGATAATAATTTTGTTTTTAAGATTTTAAATATTTTAAAAGTAATCCTGATATATTTTAGATAAAGTATAGCTTAATATATTTTTTCTTTTGGTATTTTTTTTTCTTTATATCACTCAAATGATACTCAAAAATTTTTTTCACTATATCAACTACAAACTAGATTCACCACTCAGGTGTAATAACAGAATTACATGTGCGTCATCACATGAGTTTACGAATCTGTCATCAGATTTGGGTATCCCATAAGCCACAAAAATATGACACAGGTTTTTATTCATGTCATCATCTTAGAAGCCATTAAGACGTACCGAAGAAAGGTACAATGTGTTGTGGCTTGATGTTGTTAACTTGTTTCTTTCTCTTATTTTTATTTTTATTTCATTATTCTTTATATGTATTATCATCTATATATTATATATATTTT